>QUZG01000146.1:63540-311077 GCA_003693545.1 Pseudonectria buxi
CTATACGCAGCTTCAATCAAAGGCCATGAAGAGATAGTTCGACTTCTCCTCGATAGAGGCGCTGATATCAATACTCAATCCAGGTTTCATGAACCAACCCTATACATGGCTTCAAAGAAAGGCTATAAAGAGATAGTTCGACTTCTCCTCGATCGAGGCGCTAATGCCAATACTTAATTCGCAAATCATAGGATAGCTCTATACGCAGCTTCAATCAAAGGCCATGGGGAAATAGTACAACTACTCCTCGATCGAGGCGCCAATGTCAACGCCCAAAACCCGTATGATCCAAGAGTTCTATACGAAGCGGTGTCCAACGGCTATATGGCAGCGGCACAACTAAGGGACATTTTCAATCTTGGCGCCTGGGGCTGCTATGGAACAGCTCTCACAGCAGCGGTAGTTGAGTCAAAGTCAAGTAGATAAGTGTCTATTGTGAGGCTACTACTTGAGAATGGTGCGGATATCAATGGCATGGCTATTAGCAAGGAACCTGCCTCTGACCACGCCATAATCGGAACACCGTTATATGTTGCTTGCACGGTTGGCGTTGACAGGGTAGTCAAGATCTTGCTCGACGCTGGCGCTCAAGTCGACACAATGGGTGGGGATTACTACTTAGAAGACTGTTCCTGGGGGCCCAAAACCGAGTTTCATGTATGGTCAGCTCTGGAAGCAGCCCTGAAGAAACATCATCCGCAAGTGGTAAAGCTGCTGGTAGCCCACGGAGCCAAATTGGACATTGCGGCAGCCCCAAAACTCCAACAGCGGCTCGTGGATTATCTGGAAGACAGAGTGTGAACCTAGCGCGAGCAGCGATATTGAGGTGGAGGAATAGCAGTCAGGTCAATTTCGAGGCGTCAATAGTGCTTACCAAGGCCTGTTACATTTGGTGAATAGAATATGCAAGGCAGGATACGAATCTACAGGTAGATATAAGCCTTGGACTGCGATATCAAGCAACCTAGGCCTCGTCCAGCACGTTTTCACGTATGTCCAACAAAATGGTTATTTATCAACCACGGGGTCATGTATTTTCTCGGGCATACGTTTGCTCTTTATGAATGAATGCATGGCCATAATGGCCCGAAAAGATGAATGTCTTGCATGAGTGGGCAGGACTATACGAGACTGTAGCATTTACTCCACTACCAGAGTCACTGGAAGAATGTTTCCGAGTTTTCGGCTTCCGAGGCCCGGCTCCCGTCGATCGGCATGTGAAGCGGCATGGAACTGAGGACATGTAGATTTTGGTCAAAGTGGCAAAGGAACCCCGGCATTTGGGAGAAGAGACTGTTCCTCGAGTGTTGTCGTAAACGCCAAGTATCATCACTATATCAACAACACTCGTCACAGCTGGAACAGCTACCAACATGGTAAGCCACGACTATAGAGCAGTCTGCTCAAAGCTTACAGCTACCAGGCCGACAATGATAATTCATGGTCTTCTGTCGAATTAAACGTTATAGTCATAGGCGCCGGAATCGGTGGGCTTGCGACCGCCATAGCCGCTGCCTCTGCTGGTCACCATGTGACTGTCTATGAGAGCGCCCAAGAACTCCTCCAGGTAAATGACTGGCTCGATGTAAACGAAGAAGCAAGCACGTCCTAACCAGATGTGTAAAAGGTTGGTGTCGGACTGCAAATGACACCAAACTCGACTCGAATTCTCCGGGAGTGGGGGGTACTTGATGAGATATACGCAACGGCGGCTGTGCCAACCTCGCTAGTGGTTCATCGATACTCGGGAGAGATACTTCTGATGGAGAAGAACTTTGACGAAAAGATGCGTCAACGGTATCGAGCCCCCTTCATCGATGTGCAGCGAAGCGACGTGCAACTAGCGTTCTATGAAAAGGCAAAGAAGCTACAAGTCGAATTCGCCCTGGGCGAGAAGATCCTAGACGTCGATTTCAACACGCCGAGTATCACCTGCGCCTCTGGGGTCAAGGCGACTGCGGATCTCATCATCGCCGCAGATGGAGTTTGGTCACGATCGCGAGCATGTTTCTTACAAGGCAACGATTCTCCTTTGCCCACTGGAGACATGGCGTTTCGCATCTCGCTCCGACTTGACCAGATCACCGACCTGGAACTACGAGATTGGATCGAAAACCATGCGTGCCACTTCTGGATCGGCCCTGGAGCCCATGCCGTCGGCTACTCGATGAAAGGCGGGCAGATGTACATGATTGGGCTGCTGGTTCCTGATGATATCCCTGAGGGAGTTCACAGACAAACTGCTTCTGTGGACGAGATGAAGCAGCGTTTCAGCGACTGGGATCCGATTCTGCAGCGCTTCTTGGGCCAAGTTGACAAGGTTGAGAAATGGAGACTGATGCACAGTAAGTTGTTCCCCCGTCCGTTTTACCATGTTGAGCAGATCTAAACATACTTGTGTGTTAGGGGCACCACTTGATTCCTGGGTGAGCGACAAATCCAACGTTGTCTTTGTGTAAGATTTCCATCTCTGTATATGCTCTCATTTAGCACTGACATCCATTCCCTAGCGGTGATGCTTGTCACCCAATGCTGCCCTATCTCGCACAAGGAGCAAACTGCGCCATTGAAGATGCAGCAGTTCTAGGATCGCTTCTGGGCCATGTCCGCTCAAAAGACCAGCTTCCCAAGGCGTTGAGCATGTATCAGGCGTTGCGAAAGCCACGAGCAGACGCCATTGCCAGGGAAACATTTGAACAGGTAAGTATCCACATCGCCACGAACTCGACTAGAGACATTCTGTGAGTAGAGGCTGCTGGGAGATTCGATGCTAACGATTGTCGCAGAGAAAAGTATTCCACATGCTGAGCGGACCACAGCAGGAGGCTCGTGATGCCATCTTCTTGTCAGAGTTGCAAGGTACCTTGACTGGGCGCTCACCAAATAGGTGGACATGCCCCGAGACTCAGCCCTGGCTTTATGGGTATGACGCTTTCAAAGAAGTGGAAGATGCTGTGCGCAAGGATCCTTTTTGATGTCCTTCACATCTACATGTCCAAGGCGAAAAGGTCGTGTAGTCGACGTATTTCGCTCGGGTGTGATAGACTCCGGAACAATGTTCATATTCCTTGTTATAAAGTGGTCTTCAATGCCCATCAGCTTTCTATCTGTATTCTTCCCCAACAAGTATGTAGCTTCGTCAATTGAACGCCAGCGTCCATTACGCGTAATGATATCTCGCTCTCTCTGCTTGCCCGCATTTCCATGACTATTCTATCCCATGCTTTTCACGACTCAAAAGGTGACGCTCTCCGATACTGCCTTGACCTCATCCATCAATTCCATCAGCGCTGGCTCATCCTCCGCACCCACAACCACATCTGCGAGGCTGTCGCCCGAGTTGCGATCCTCGTACCAACTCAAGATGCACACTCTGCCGTCTTGCAGCTGCTCCCTGAACTGATCCACAAACTCACTCCTGCGCTTGCTCACAAGCAGAGTAAAGGACGAAGCAATGTAGAGTCTTCGACTCGTGAAATGCGAGCGGAGAAGCGGTAGGCAACAGGAACCCGTCACGCGCACGTTGAGGTCGACAATGTGAAGAGCGCCATCTGCCGTCTCGAGGGCATCCGCTCCCACCGGGCCAATATAGCCGTAAGACTGAAGCCAGGTCGAGATTTGGTGGACTAGAGGCTCGAATTGGGCGCGCAAGTCATCTTGCTGGCGGTACTTGATGACGCTGCCAATCCACGCCGTGTCGCCGGCCTTCATCTGCTCCGAGACGCCAAGGAAGACGGGGTCTCTGCCCTTTTCGTTGACGAAAAAGGTGACTCCGTAGTCGGCGACGGGATCTTGTACGAGGGTGGATAGGACAAGTGTCGCCGGCTCCAAGTGGTGGTTGGACGCGTTGACGGCGGACAACAAGCGGTTGAAGACGCCGTCATTCTTGAACTGGGCCACGAGCCTCTCACGTTCTTCTTCACTTCGCACAAAGAATGTTCCCGCGCCGCCAAGAGTCTGCTGGTTCTTGAGCACGAATGGCAGCTTCTGCGCCTGGATGGCGCCATACAGTTTGGCCCTCTGCTCGCGCAGCCACGTACCTCGGGCCGCGGTGCACTCGTCGGGAATGACAAAGTATCCGGGTTCGCAGCGGGCACAGAGCGAGCAGCATGATTCGGCGTCGATTGAGTGGCCATCGACGGTGATGGTGGTACAAGCTGGCGTCGAAAGACCAGACTCGGCGAGGGCGCGCTTCGAGTTGAGGAACCAATGCGTCTCGACGGGCACCACGTTCTTCTCCCCGTATCGATCCATGTCGTCGTGGGCGAGCTTGCAGGCAATGTAGTCGATGCCGGCCTCTTCAAAGGGAATGTTTCCAGGGCCGTCGCAGAAGACGAGACGGGGACGCTGGGCCTCGGTCAACGTGGCGAGCGTCTGGATGGCCTGGTCGCAATCGTACTGGCGCTGCTTGGGAGACGAGGCGAGATGGTAGAATAGGACTGACGAGGAGCCGCTGAGGAAGGCATCGCGCTGGGGGATCAACGAGAGGTACTTTGTCGCGAGGGTGAGGCCGCTGTCGCTCCCGCTTGACGAGTCATCGTCGGAGCCATTGGTAAAGAGGCTGTCCTGGTAAATGTACTTGCTGCTGCGACGGACGCTGGGTCCCAACGGCGTGACGGCGCTGGCACCAGAGAGAACCTGGCCAATCTTCTTGCCCGTGAGAATGCCGCCGGCTTGATGATACAGGTCGGCGAGGGTCGTGTCCAGCACGATTGGGGGTAGTTGTTGGTCCTGGGAGCCCATTGCAAAAGGTGACTGATTGTAGATGCTGTTGAGGCCAAATCTGGCCATGAACTGGTCAGCTTTGCGTTATATAGCTGGAGCCATGTCAGACCGACACTCAGTCATGACGTTGCGGTGCTTGAGAATGATGGCCTGTCCCAGCCGTGTCTCAGCTCGCAGAGCTCGTTCGTTGGCCATACCCGGAGAGCGATTACATCATGGCTTAGAAGGCGTAATCTTGGTTGGCGAATTGGTCGACGCCATCAACTTTGGCTCTGTTAGCCACAGCTTTCATGTCAGATTCCGTCAGGAAGCTCAAGCTACTGTGCAGCACTGGTGTCTTTCTGCACATGCCAGCTCCCGAAGCTCGGGAAGTCGACCAATTGGATTTCCCGCCTAGGTTCCCAGGGGTTGGACAATGTTTTCAATTGCTCATGAAGGAGTTTGGTTGATGAGGCGGGGAGTAGGTATTGTGTCGATATCCAGGGAACAGCCGTGGCCTTGACGCCAGATCCAAGAATCAAGAATGACAAGTCAAATCACGGCCTGGAAGTCAGCCAGTCAACAGCGGGCAGCGACATGATGTCGGCACCATTGAGCAAAAGCGGTACAGAGGCTGCGACAAGGTTTTGGTGGGCGGGTGTTTCAAAAAGCAGCGCGGTTGCAGACTGACTGTTCCGGCGAGGATGTGTCTACTGTAGTACCGCCTTGGCAATAGGGAAAGTATAAGCTCAGAGACGATTGAATACCATCTCCTGGGACATATTCCACGGCCTATCCATGATAATCCCAGTCAGAAGCTGGGGAGAGGCGTCCTTTATGCTTGGCGTATCCCCCACTTTTGTAGTGCCAAACTGCCGACCATGATCAGACCTACAGAGTATTGTCATGAAAGGTCCATGATTCGGCCGTAGATCTGGGCCTTGATGTGATCGAAAAGGGGTTGAGAGCATCCAAAGAATAGCCCCAATAGCCTTCTCTTAGACATGCATGTTACGCAAGTTACTCGTAGACACGAATAAGAAGAAGAAGAAGAGCCCAGCTCTGTTCTCTAACTCGTGGATGGGCTGGCCACGTGGACGTGTTGCATTCCGTATGTCTCCTGGGACAGACTTTGTCGCTGTAGGCAATAGCTTTTGGGTTACGTGTTCGTCTGTGCATAGTTTAACTTGTTTACAATGACAATGAGCAGTACTTAACAGGCTATAGACCCAGCTCTAGAATATTTATAGAGATTTCTTTCAGTCCGTCAATCCTGTTTGGTCTGCCGGTTCTGTTCATCCCCGGAGGCCCAAGCTAATGTCCACGATTGAAGAGAGAAAGCTTTCAATCGCGGCTGCATTCTTAAACAGCCTCCTTATATGGCAGTCCCGTTGGCAAGGCCCAACTATCGTACGATTATGTGGTTACACAAGGCAGTACCAGGCAAGAAAAACGAAGAGGACAAATCCCCAGGCTATCGCTCTCAGGGCGAGAATAAGCTTGGAGAGCAGCCAAGGCCACGACGAGACAATTGATGGCCGTGGGTCGTTGGCGCCATCTCGACAACGAATCAAGAGCATTGGAATGTCCAGGGGCACTACGCCACGAACCACTTTTCATCCTTGCAACCACCAGACGGTTCCATTGCGTTTTCGCGTTTCTCGTGCTGACGATCGACTTGCCAAGGCGTCGCGTCGACTGCGCCCCGTTGCTCGACAGGCTTGAAGTGGTTGTCATCCCCAAGTCGACGCTCTGTTGACGACAAGGACGGTTCCTCAACTCTCCCCCATGTTGTGACTATGCGCAGAATCTTGCTGGGAAACGTCGACTGGGTCACGGCATCAGCGGGCGGAGCAGTCGTCTGCTCAGTACTGAACCAGCATCTGTTCTCTCCAGAGTCCGAACTTGCCTCCGAATCGCTTTGCTGGATCCTATTGCCGCTGCTCTTCCATTGCTTCAAAAGACAAGATGGCGCCACACTGCCTCCAGCAGTTCTGCCCAGCACGTCTGCACAGTCGAACCGCTTCAAGTCGGCTCTGTCGTTATGGGTAGTCGTCGTGTGCCTTGCGGCGCACTCTCTATTCAGGGCGGAGAACGTCATAGCCAGATACACCGTGAGCAATTCATACAAACCCTGTAAAATGTCTTCATGTCTGACCTTGGGTTAGCCGGCCCTGACGCCTCTGCTACTGATGGCTCAGCGATATCTAGGGTCCGGAGACTGGCCCTCGAGGGCTTCTAGTTCCGGGCTGTTCTATGCTCTAGTCACGACTATATGGGGAGCAACTCTACCCGCCCTGTTATCTGTACTAACCTTGCTTGACTGGGACATTCGAGAGTTTCCCTTGTCGATCGTTCCATCCGCTGCTTTGCTTGTCGTCTACCTCGCTCTCTTGCCTAGACCTACGCAAAGCGTTCGTTTCTTTCCACACATCAACTTGGAGAACGCAATCCGGCCACTCTCAATACAGCTTCTGGTCGTGATGGCTGTTGCAATAATCCTGCAAGCCATCCATTTCGGCTGGCCGCCATGGAGCCTTCCAACTGTGCTGCTGTTGGGCCTAACCAAGGCCTTGTCTTGGTACTTTATAAATCACTTGGTATTTATTTATCGCAACCTTGACGAGGGAATAGTCAGAAATACTGACCGACCCCTAGGCTCAACATTCCACCTGGTGCATCGCTACTGTAATAGGAACATTTGCCATCATGGCCACCCGCGATCCAGTTGGTCATTCTTCAGACTTCGAGGCCTTCTCTCACGTTGTGGCTTCGTTTCTCTCTCTCGGCCAAGTAATCCACATGCTTCCCAAGCAGGCAAAAGCCAGACCAGTTCTTTGGATCCTCTTAGCCATCTCCCTTGGGCCATATTTGGCAAATGTATACATGATTAGAGCTTCTCAATCATCCGTACCCAACTCTCTCCTCCTCGACAGACATCCCATCGAGACGCTCATCAGCAACGCCAAGCTGGATTTTGACAACCTACTGCAAAGGCAGTCGAAAACCTACAAGGCCGCCCATGCCGAGTACCGACGTCGATATGGCATAGAGCCGCCGCCTGGTTTCGAGGCCTGGTATGAGTTTGCAGTCGCACACAAGTCTCCCATTATTGACGACTTTGACATCATCCACGACCGAATATCGCCATTTTGGAAACTAAGCGGCAAAGAGGTACGTCAGGGGATACGCAAGGCCCGAACAACACGACGAAGCGAGCTATGGTATTGCGAGTTTTCCGGAGACGAGGCCAACACTCACTGCAGTCATTTGACTCGCAAAAAGGACAGACATACCTCGCTCTTGTTCAATACGCTACTGGAAGACCTGGGAGGGAAAATCCCCACTGTCAACTTTTTGGTCAACCACAATGATGAGCCAAGAGTGTTGGTTCCGCCGCCGTCGTCTTGGGATGATGACGTCCATTCCTCATCTGAGAACAGATTCAACATGACGGACCTTTCCCGTCAAGATATTTGGAACGAGATAACCAAGTTTTGTGATCCCTTGTCAAGAAATGCGGACAAGGAAACCAAAGACTCTGTTGAAACCTTTGGCCTCCCTTTTATCACGGACCGCGCATCGGCCATAGATCTCTGTCAGAATCCCGAGTACAACGCCATGCACGGCTTCATCAAAAGTCCAAAGTCGTTCCGCCTGATTCAAGGCATAGTCCCGATTCTCTCGACTGGTTCGCCTTCGACAATGGGCGATATCATCTTCCCTAGTCCGGCGTATATCGAGTCCGAATTCAAGTACGACGACGCGCAAGATGTTGAGTGGGAAAAGAAGCGGAACAATCTCTACTGGGCTGGCTCTACCAACGGCGGCTACGCCAAAGACGACGAGTGGCGGCTGTTTCACCGACAGCGGTTCGTGAAGCTCGCGCAGAACTTGGAGCGAGAGCAGCATAGCTACTTGCGAGCAAAAGGCGGCGTCATCAGCCGTGTGACTTCGTCGTTTTTAAACGGCAGATTATACGACGTGGGATTCGCCAGGATAAACCAGTGCGAGCCCAAGGTGTGCAGAAACGAACAGACCTACTTCAACATCAAGTCTTGGGCGCACAAAGACCGAGCATTGCGATCTCGATTAGTGTTTGACATGGACGGGAACGGCATCAGCGGCCGCTTCTATAAGCTCCTAGCTTCCAGCTCGGTCCCGTTGAAGCAGACCATCTTTCGCGAGTGGCACGATGAGCGGCTAATTCCGTGGGTTCACTACATCCCCGTGAGCCAGAGCATGAAGGAACTCCCCGAGCTTGTGTTTCACCTCACGTCGACTGAGACGGGGCGGCAGCGGGCCAAGGAGATTGCGGAGCTGGGGCGACAGTGGTTTTCAGAGGCGTTTCGAGAAGTTGACTTGACTGTTTATACCTACCGATTGTTGCTTGAACTGGCGAGGTTGCAGGATGTGCATAGAAAGGCATCTTGATTAGCGAGTTTTATATGTGATATGTGTCTAGTCAAGTAGTGTCTGAATGATATGAACACCTCTATACCTAGATGTGGCTTGGCCACGTTCTCCATGTCTTGGCGTAAGCCGTTGCCATGTCAGTTGGACTCCATTCCAAGTCGAGTATTCAATCGAGCCATGATATCTCTACTACTCCCATCTATCAAGTGGCAAAGCCCATTATAGGTCGCCTTCGAGGAAAGCTGACTTCTCGTATCACCCTTCTGTCTAGAGTTGTCTCTCAATATCCCCTGTCTAGCGCAATTCACCAGACTATCCGTATTCCGACGGAGCCCGTGCATTAGTGCAGCTGTGTTGTTATCATGAGTCGCTGCCTGGGCCATGCTGGGGTCATTGCAGCTGTACACGTGTCGGCTGATGCATACTACTTGATATAAGAGGAGCTCCGTGCTGAGACTTGCAACTTGCATCGACAACTTGCTTACAGCGACTTCGGCCCTAATGTCCAACACAATGCTAGTGTTTAACTCAATGGAGCCCGACGATATCGATATCGAGATGGACCAGGATACGGCAGCCGAGGTCCATTCAGATGCGGCAACAGTCAATGTCAACATCTCCAGTGACGAGGACGGCCGGCTTCCGCTCTCATGGGCTGCAGAGTCTGGCCAGTACCAAGTCGCCAAGCTACTCTTGGAGTCTGGGAAATTCGACGTCAACGCCCAGGAGCACAGCCAGCGCGAGACGCCGCTGATGAAGGCTATCCAGAGATACCATGACGACGTGGCCAAGCTGCTGCTAGAGGCCGGGGCCGATATCAACCTGGCAGACAACCAAGGCCAGACGCCGCTACTATGGGCTGCTAGATACGGCCGCACAGAAGTGCTCAAGATGCTGCTCCAGATGGGAGCCGCCAATGTCGACGTGAAGTGTACTGGATACGGCCAGTCTCCTCTGGCCTGGGCTTGTGAGGGCGGCCATGCTCGTGTGGTTGAGCTCCTGCTGGCAACGGAAAAGGTCAACATCGACTCGAGAGACTTTTCCGGCCGGACACCGCTGATTAGCGCCGCAGAGTATGGTCGTCCCGAGGTGATTGAGCTGCTGATCAAGACTGGAAAGGTCAATCTCGAAGCTAGAAACCATGCAGGCCAGACGGCACTCTGCGGCGCCGCCAAACACGGACAGTCGCCTGTAATTGACGTGCTGCTCGCGTCGCCAGACAACAAGGTCAGCGTCGAGTCTAAAGACTTCTGGGGCCAGACAGCCCTCAGCATTGCAGCTGGAGGTGGCTATGCGGTGGCCGTCACGCAGCTCTTGAAGGACGGAAAGGCCGATGTGAACTCGAGAGACTATTGGGGTAACACGCCGTTGACAGTGGCGGCATCGGGTGGTTATGATACTATCGTCGGTGAGCTGCTGAATTCCCAAGCCGACGCCGACCCCATCAATGCTTTCGGCCAAACACCACTGATATTGGCCGCTACGAATGGCCACGTCGGGATAGTTGACCAACTGCTCGAGGCTCGGATGGTCAAAGTCAACGCAAGGGACTGCTACGGCCGGACAGCCCTATTTGAAGCTGCGAGAAACGGCCACGACGAGGTGGTCAAGGAGCTGCTGGCGGAGAGAGGTGTTCTCAAGGACGCCAAGGACTTCTTGGGCCACAGCCCACTCACGATAGCCTGGCAATCAGGCCATTCCGACGTCGCGAAGCTGCTGGATTCATCCCCGTTCGACGTTGATGCACAATACTTTGACATTGGCCCAACACGTCTAGCGAAAGCTGCCAAGAAGGGCAATTTCGACAGAGTCATGCGACTTTTGGAAGCAGGCAACGAGCCCGTTGACGCAAGGGACGATACCGGTCGAACAGCTTTCTCGTGGGCCGCGGGCAACGGCTACTGTGCCGTGGCCAAGCTTCTGCTGGAGACTGGCAAGGTGCACGTTGATGCTAGGAACGGCGAGGCTCGAACGCCGTTGTCGCTGGCCGCCGAGTCTGGCCATGCCGACGTCGTGAGACTACTCGTCAACACGGCCCGGGTCGACATTGAGGCAATGGATTATCGCACAGCAAAGTCGCCGTTACTATGGGCTGCCAGTAATGGCCATACGGATGTAATCAAGATACTTGTGCGAGAGGGAAGGGCGAATCTGAATGCTCGGGACAGACAGGGCCGAACAGCACTTTTGCTGGCTGCGAGCGAAGGCCACGAATTGGTTGTGAAGCTGTTGATGCAGGATACTCGCAAGAGGACTGCCACGTCGTCTCCAGAGTCATACGAGAAACGAGCTAGGTTTTACTAGGGGACAAGGGCTCACAAAGGAATGACAAGCTTGCTTGGGCTGATACCCTATAGTATCAACTTTTGACATGATTGGAATAGAACGGGAGCACCAGCTCTTCTGATTCCAAAGCATACAAGGCATGATCTAGAATCCTGTACCTTCAGGTGAGCAATGTTATCATCATCGATCCAACATCAAGTAATTGGTCATCAGGCTCTGGTTACCATCTCGATAACGTCAACGAATCTACTCGTATCCGAAAATAGAAGACGACTTTGGAGATGGACTCTAAACACTAACAAGCCCAGACCGAGCATGACAGCTGTCGCAAGCCGGCAACATGATGCCGTTGTTGCCGGAAAGCCAGCAGTGAGTTCCATCAGATATCCCGGCAACCAGCCAAAGAATGCAATCAAACCATATTGGCCACTAATCATCAGTTGTTCGCAAGAGAGATTGCTTCACCATGTCTCAGGCTCCGATGGATGCCCTCGCTTACTGCGTGTCTCGTATAACCCCGTGCCAGTCTCAGATGTCAAACGCAATCGAGAGCCTCGACGTCTAGAACATACCCTCCACCGTTGCCCTGCCAAGCTACCATTGACTCGCCGGGTTAGATCAATGTAGGAACCCGCGGGCAGAGGCATGCTAGGGGTGGCAAAGCTGGCCCAGCGTACCCGATATGTGTGTCCAACGCTGTGCGTCCTGATCACCATCTCCACGGCATCGGGTCAGGATGACAGCTGCTCTAGACGTCCCAGCTGAAAATAGGGTTGTACAGGCTTCAACTGATGAAATTTATTTCCTAGCCCGAATGTTTCTACACAGCTGAGCGGGTAGTACAGAGTCAATCGGCAACATGCTGGCCTGAGACAACGTTTCATAGGCGCCACATCCCGCGGTAGGGAAAACTCTCGTGGAAAACCCGTTGATGGAGAGCTGCCAAGCTGCCCCAGTGGTTTGGAAAGTTTGATACAGTTGCTTGGCAGCCTTGGGAGATCGAGGTATCCAAGCACAAGGTTTTGGACGTGCTGCAAAGCTTGAGTGCCATGTGATGCTCCCTGCGCTACAGGTCGCCTGGCAGATTGGCCCTTGGTAACTCTAAAGAACAAGAGTTGTCTCAAACTGCCCGTGATGATGTGATCATTTCCATTCCGGATCAGCGAGTCTGGTATCAACTTGTTCCTATCCAACGGCCCTCCCTTCCAGCACGTACTTGGCGGCAAATGGCCCGTGAGCCAGGCTTGTTTGGAGCGAGACTCGTCTAGCCGCATACAGTCTTTCTGCGACGTCATGCCAAGGGTGCTAAACCCTTGAATCGGGAGGCACTCCGAGCTAGATGAAGCTCCGAGCAGCTACCCAGGGCTATGAATTCATCAGCATCTCGGCGCTCGTCAGCGGCTGCTCCCAGCGCTCTGGGCTCCTTTTTGCAATACTCGCCAAGAAGACCATGACAATCCCAATCTACCGATAGTCGGGCCAGGGCAAGGAATTCTTGCAGGGGCGAAAAGCCAAACGGGGCTTGGTCCAGCAAGCTGTCTCGCAAAACTCAAACAATTGACAGACGCCAGGGTTCGGATGGAATGGGGATAGCTACAGCATGCAGCCGTGCCGATGGAGCTGTTCCAAAACGGTTAATGGGGAACCAGGTTCCCATCCCGGATCTAGCAAAAGATGGGATGGCTTGGCCCGATCATCGATTTTGTCTTTGAAGAGAGACAATCGGGGGTCTGGGCCTTGCCCCTTTTGCCCAGCAACTATCTTGGGTTGATCATGGTCAAAGCAAAGCTCGCGGTGGAGATTGTGCCAAGTCGGTCTTCCCCAGACTTGGACGAGCAATCCCCATGGAGTTTCTTGGCTGGGCTGACCCAGCATGACCAAGATCTCTCGGCACAGCTCCATGCAGCATCCTTGCTATGCTTCTTTTTAAGCATCACTTGGCACCCCACTGGAGAGATCCCATCTGGGCCTAGACTCGTCGTATTCACTACGGCTAGTTCCATGCTGCAGGAGGCGAATGCAACATTCTCAGAGGAGGGAATGCCCACGATATCTCACTTTCTGGTGAAACTAGACAATGGAGGGGGCAAAGGGAGGCCACGGGTGATTCCAGGCCCTTGGGAGAAAACCGTCTCCAACGCATTCTCTAGGCCCAGCAAAGAGAATTCTCAGCCGCCAACTCTATCCTCACGTTGGAATGACGGCCGGCAAGCTTCTTCGCTTGCTTGGCGTTCCCCATCCAGCAGAGTAGACTGCCGATCTCCGCATACCCCGTCGAATCGATGCATGACTAGGAAACGGGTTCGCTTGGCAACATCCTAGCGTGTGGCTGTGTGACAGAGACAGAGCAGGGCGAACGCTGAGGGAGCATCTCCAAGTGGCATGGTGACGACATGGTAATTGCTTCAGCTGCCTAGCTAGAGGCTCCGGATGCTGCCATCTCCGGCTTGGCTGCTGCGCCCGCCTCGGGAACGCTCTCGTCTTAGTTGCTGAGCCAAGCATCAGTAAGTTGTAATTCGAAGTCTGTTGATGCTTCACCACGGGAGCTCGCATCTATAAGATGCCTCAACTCCGTCCTGTTCCAAGAATTTCCTTTCTCTGCATCTCACACACTCAAGCTCATCTCCAGCATCATTCATCACTCTTCCACCTCTTCAACTCCAACAATCACCAACCATCAACATGAAGTACACTGCTGTCCTCGCTCTTGCGTTCGCCGCGCTCTCTCAGGCTACTCCCGTCTCCGAGGGCCTCGAGCCCCGTCTCATCGATCTTGGCCTTGAGCTCGACCTCGGCCTCGGCGGCAGTGGCAGCGGAAGTGGCAGCGGCAGCGGCAGCGGCGGTTCCAAGTCTCCCAGCTCCGGCAGCGGCGCCCGCAAGAACGACGGCCCTCCCTTCCAGTTCACCTCGACCTACGCCATCCTGGCCCGGCCTAACGAGGTTGTCGACAGCAACAACAAGCGCACTGGTGGTCTCAAGGGTGCCCTCGGCCTCTACAAGTACGGTATCAACACGTACGAGAACACCATCTGCTACAACATCACCCTCCAGGGCTTCTCTGGCAACTACGAGTCCCCTGCCAAGACTGCCACCCACATCCACGAGGGTGCCAAGGGCAAGGCCGGACCTCCTCGGTAAGTCTCCAGTTGATCATCAATTTGGTAACCCATTCTAACCTAGCCTTAGCATTGCCTTCCCCAACCCTACCGACATCGGCCGTGGTCTCCGCCGCTCCGTTGGCTGCATCCGCGGTCCCTTCAAGACTGGTGTCCTGGACGCCAAGAAGGTTGACACTGGCAAGGGTTTCCACGTCCGCCAGATTGAGCGTAACCCTGCTGCCTTCTTCACCGACGTCCACTCCTCCAAGGCTGTGCCCGGCGCTGTCCGTGGCCAGCTCGACCAGAAGAGACGCTAAATCAGCAATGGCAAATGAATAGGAAACGTTTCTAGCTGAGGATTTTTGGGGTGTCTGCAGTGGTTGCAGTAATCTTAATAAGAGGTGGTAAATAGTGTATGAAGCTATAGAATCAGTCAAGAAACATGTTACGACCAAAGCACCGTCTTTCCTGGATGTGGTTGAATTATGAGTGAGTATTATGTCGTTGTTGCATAGCTCATATGAGAACATGGCAAACTATCCCTAGCATTTACAGGTACTGTAAGCTACTGATATGATCCAGCCATGGGTTCGATCGGTAAGTAGAGATTGCAGACCCTCCAACCATACATTTGTCAGCCGACACCCTTGTCAATGATATATTCATGCTAACAATAAGTTCCTGAAAGGCTCTTGAGAAATAAGGCAACTTTTTATTATACAAAGCCTTTGTAGATTGACTCCAGTCCTTTAATCGTGTCCATTCTATGAAGAAATAGTACGCGTTGACGCAATAGTCGTCGTTCCTAGTATCACACTTAGGCTAGATCATATATAATTAGAAGAGAAATGTCTATGGAAGACCATGAGAAAAAAAGCTGGTGGTTATATTCGTGGATATTACCAAGTAGGTTATCAAGCTTAGCCACGTACTGTTGAATCGCAATAATTATATGATTGTTGACTTTCCTATAATCTTTTGTTGGAACGATGATGATAGATTTCTCTAGCTAACATTATAAATGGGATTACAAACTCTGAAGCCCGTCAACTTTCCTTCTCCCACTCGCTCAGAACAGTAATTGTTGCTCGCGTATGTACATGATCCGGCCCTAGCTTTTCCTCTGTAAGCTGAGAACAGGTGCGCATAAGACTGATAGCGTCGGGTCTTCTTCCCATTCCATGCCAAATCTTTGCTAGGTTGCCCATAAGCCGTAACGTATCGGGATGGTCCTCCCCAAGCTTCGATTTGCATCTTTCCAGTGCTTCCATGGTAAGATCTTCTGCCTCTTCTTGCCGACCTTGTCTGCTGTAAATCAGCGCCATGTTACCTAGAATCCGTGGAGTACTAGGATGGTCCGACCCAAGCTTCAATTCGCGAGTTCCCAATACTTGTGGCATGAGCACTTCTGCCTCCTTGTACCGACCTTGGCGCAAGTGAATTATCGCCAAGTTGCACATACTTGACAACGTATCGGGATGGTCCGTTCCAAGCTCCGTTTGTTGCTTTTTCACGACGTGTGAGTGGAGCTGCAATGCTTCTTCTTGCCGACCTTGATCTCCGTATATCAACGCTAACTGATTCATTGCTCTTAGCGTGTAAGGATGGTCCGGTCCAAGTTTCGTTTTCTGTGCTCCTAGTACTTGTAACGCGAGCACTTCTGCCTTCTCGTACCGGCCTTGCTCCCAGTAAATGGTGGCCAGGTTTCCCAAATTATCTAGCACTAGGGGATTGTCAGGCCCAAGCTTCGTCTTCGCTCGTTCCAATAGCTGTAAACGAAGCTTCTCTGCCTCTTCGAACCTGCCTTGTTCTGAATGCGCACTAGCCAAGATGCTCATGCTGTCCAGTGCAGCGAAGCTGTTCATCTCGAGCTTCATTTCTAACACCTGTGCCATCAGCTTCTCAACTTCACCCCAGCGGTTTAAGCGCGTGTATATGCCGGCTAGCTCGTTCATGTAACGGGCTATTTCGACGCTATCTTCCTCATACAGCATTCTCGCGATTTGCAACGCCTGTACCTGGAGTTTTTCAGCACTGCTCCACTGACTTGCAAACGGGAGATACGTAGCCACGTAACGAAGCAGCCTTGCCTTTACTTCGGTCTCGGCTCTCGAATCGGTCCCGCCCAGTTGCAGTACGGCGTTGGCAGAAAGGCGTTTGGTATGAGAGAAGAGGTCATATACATACCCAACACCTCCTAATCCATAGAGTGATACTCTTTTGTGGGAAGCATTTGGTGGCTGACATGTGTGATCTAGCTGGTCCTTCAGCTGGCCGAGGATGTCGGAGCGTCCCACGAAATCCGGATTCATGGTGTATGGTACAAGAACTTCAAGTTGTTTAGACTAGTTGATTCTAGGGCTCATGTTTCTACTTACACTTTACGTTTGAAATCTCTTGGCTCTGCCCACCTCTGCATGAGTGTTGGGGATAGAGGCGCAGAGCCTGCTGATAGTTGGCAGAGCTGGCAATAGTGTTAAATGCGAAAGAAAGCAATAGACTAAACATAGGTGTTGCATCTCAATAGACTCTCAGACCATTATCCTAGCACAACTATCATACCATAGTTGCTCTATTCAAGATGCATCTATACGTACCATTCCACCATCACATCCACCAGATAGATGATTGGAAGGGATATAGCTGACATTTCTGGCCTAGATTCCTTTCTGACACTCCCTGCCCCTGTCAAAGTCTCCAATCTAATTGGCCTTTTGATGGCTACCCCACGATTTGGTAACAATCGCTGCCTTGCCAGCCGGACTTCGGAGTTGCCGGGAACCTTGAACCGGCGCTCGCTCCCAGCTTCAGACAATGCAAGCTTGGCACATTTCGAATCGACATGCCAAGCAGGCTGCCAACCCTGGGCATTGCAGTCTGCGGGAAGAGACTCGGTACAGACCGGGGCTGTGACGAACCGGGCAAGGTCCCAAGACAAAATGGCCAATAGCCCGTTGACCAACCTTGTCAAAAAGGCAATCGGCAATGGTGATAAGGACTAGTTACACACGTACCTAATCAAAATGTCCGAGCGGTGCAGACAAGCATGGCGATGGTGGTGGGGCGCTGCCACATCTATCCGATGCCCTCCACTTTGATAAGTGCCGGATTTACATTTACGGGATGCGCTACGGAGTAGTTAGTTCTCCTCTTTTCCTCTCTCACTTTGTCCATTGTGTATTTGCGGAGTATCCATATTCATCTCCCGCATCCAAGACTGTTGTTGAGTCCACTTGGGCTCTGTACTCTGTGTCCACCGGCATCAAAGAGTCAAGACTCAACAACATCCCAGACTCGGTGCCATGTTTGCCAACTTCAAGCTGTCCGGCGAGGGCTCCATGAGCCAGGTTGCCGCCTCCAAGGTGCACAAGCGGACTGCCACCGGATGCCTGCCCTGTAAGCTCATCCCGTCCCCAGCATCCAACCCCGGCTGATGCCAGCCTCACTACTGCAAGGCCGCTTCAAAAAGAAGAAGTGCGACGAGCAGAAGCCCGTCTGCAGACGCTGCCAGAACTGGGCCGTCACCGAGTGTTCGTGGCCAACCCGGTCCCGCCGAAGAGCTCAATCCTGGAAACAAGAGGCTACGCCGCCCAGCTCGCCGGCCTCGTCTGTCGATCTGGCCGACATGGTGCTCGCCCAGCAGTTCCAGAATGCGCATTCCGTCTCCTACACGGACTCGGCCCTCTCGCTCATGGAGACGTACTCGGCCGAGACGCATTACGTCGCCCTCGTCCACGCCTTTGCGGCCTGTGGAGCAGCCATGCTCTCGGACAAGGATGGGCCCTTGTTCGAGATAAGCCTGGTTCATTACGTCAAGGCGATAAACGCCCTGTCAAAAGACTTGCCGTGTACTTCCTCGGAACGTGATAAGGAATGCATGCTGGCAGTCGTGAATACGCTACACATGTTTGAGGTAACACGGCCCGGCTACTACTCGCCATGCATTTCTGACAAGTGGGTGCCCAGACGTTGAGACATGATACTGAATCTCGAAGCATCTCCCATCTACAAGCTGGGACGCAGCTGTTTCTCCAGAATGTCAAAGACGGACTCCCAAGAACTCATATCCAGAGACAGCTGCTGGAGGAGTATGCCTTTCAGCTAGCCATCTCGTCGACCTTTCATTCACCCATTGTCACCCGGTACGCCAAATACTGGGACTTGCATCGATTTATAGAAGGACTACGAGGTCCGAGTGAGACGGAAACCATCTGGTCTAGATGGGGCGAGTTTGCAGATATGGGCATCTCTCACGTCTTCTTCGACTACATCTTCCGCCTCTCTTATCTACGCACACATGTACCACTTGATGGTTGGAACCGCGACGAAGCAGTAAAAATCATGGCCGAGATCCAGGCGTGGAAAGCACCAGACGTGAGTGCCGTTGAGCAGAATGGATCATCGTCGCCAGAGAGTTTGATCACCATGGCCCAGCTGTACCGCATTGGCTGCTCAATACTAGCAACCAAGATTATCAACCCCGTGACGACAGAGCGAGACGCTTCGATCCGATCATATGTGCATCTGGGCATCGGATACCTCGGCGAGATGCAGGAGACTGGACTGAGCTGCGCCTCGGTTCTTATTTGGCCCGTCGTCATGATTGGTGCTGCAGCAATAACCACCTCGGAGCGTGATATCTGTCGACGACTGCTTAACTACTTGCTCGAGGATAAAGGCATCGGATGCATACGAGATGTCTTGAGGCTCCTCGAGCAAGCTTGGGGATCTGATCAGAACGAGAGCGGCCTGGGTTTGGACATTTTGTTTCGCGACGACTTGTTGAGCAAGGTCTTGTTTTGACCCGGATACTTTCACGCCCACTTACACAACATATCACGCGCCGATTCGCCCGGATATCGATAATCGTCAGCTGATGCCGAATGAGTTAAGATGACGTTATTTCGTTTCTCATTCTACCTCGGACGAAGAAGCCTAGTCGACAGCAACCAGTCGCGTCGACAACTACTCTGTCATGATAGCAACCTTGCTGTCCCTGGAAATCACCATCTACCGACGCTTACACCTTGGATCCATTGGCCTTGAGACCCTCGGCACCATTCAGAATGGCGCTCTGACCAGGAAATCCCTTCAGCCCCTTCTCATAACACCCGCCGCGGTGGTCGGCTGGCGACACGCCCTTGACAAAGTCTTCCCACTGCTCGGCCATGTACTCGAGATTGGTCTTTGTCGTTGGCGTGGCGGCGACATAGACAACACTTGAGATGCCCGGACCGGAATGCTCGACCTCGACGGCGTGGCACATCTGGGAAACTCGTTAGCTAGGCTCACAGCGCAACCGAGGGCTGTACATACATCGCAATGCCACCAGATGGTATCACCGGGCTCCATGGTGGGAATGTTGACCATGCACTTTTCCAGATCCAAGTGCGGGAACGGACCAGGGCTGAGTTCTTGGGGCGTATGGCGCCAGACTCCCGGGAACCACGCATCCTCCAAATCCATAGTCCACTTCTCGGGGTCCATCACATCGGCCTCGTTGGCTGGAGGTTGGAAGAATGGCCGCAGAAGGACATAGGCAATGACATACTTGAGCTCCGGGTAGACGAGAAGACTGCCCTCGCCAGCAGCCGCGCGGGTCAGAGCTGTCCAGCCCTGGAAGGCGCGCAGCATGTGAGACTGGGCCTGGCCGGGGTGGAAGGCTGGGTTGGCCTTTTTCCTGGTGGTTAGGTCGTAGGGATCATAGTCGTTGACCTGGCCCGCCCAGATCTTGTCGTACACCTTGCGGTAATGAGGCTCGTCCCAGCGACAGAGACTCCCGGCGTCAATGTGAGGACCGAGACCGGTAAAGGGGCCTGGAGGACGGATTCGGACGGCATCGGCGTATGCGAGAGGAGCTGCAAATGTTTTTTCGGGGTCTTCGTCATCATGCCAAAGCGAGTTTAGGGCGCGGTGCAAGGCCATTTGTCTGGGATGGGTGCGGGCTTCTAGCTGGGCTCTTGACCAGTACAGCTTGAGGATATAAGGAGTCTCTTCAGGCCAGCCTATTCAGGATGAATGTTAGCATCGTCATATCAATCCAAAAAGAGCAAAGGAAAAGCGCCACCTACCCGTGATAGTCTCCTTATTTTCGGCGACGTAGGACTGCAAGTCTTGGAACCACTCGTTGGCAGTACTTTGAGGAACAGCACCACGAATGACGAAACATCCAACAGCCTTGATCTTTTCTTTCTCATCCTCACTCATTGACATGGCCTGGTCATAGTCCATCTCGGGAATGACAGCCGTCTGCTTCTCTTTGATATCCTTTGTGATCCTGTTGAGAGCCCGGCACGTCGTGATCCAGCTCTTCCAGAGAGCATCTTCACCGTATTCGGCAGCAATGTCCTTCTTGATGCGAGCATTGTCTGGGTCCAGCTCGCCCTCCTCGCGGATGAACTGGGGCCAGCCGGACGCCTCGCTTGTGTTCTTCATTCTGGACGTGAGTTCCTGCGTCGGGAAAAGTATAAAGAGTATTCAGCCGTCGAGACGACCAACGGTAAGGCCGAGGATGGATGGTATGAAGAGCAACAAAATAAAGGTTCTATTGACGACCAAGGTTCAATTCAGGACCGTCATGTATCTCTGCCCAGGTGCCGACACGATGGAGACAGGCAAGTGCTTGGCTTTCTTACCTATTTGAAGTCGGAATCGTCTGTCAATTAAAGTCAGATGGACCTGGCAGCTCCGCAAGTTCTGAGTAGAGGAACCCTGGTGTTAACAGCTTGTGAGAAAGATCTGGGTGATAAGAGGCGCTTTGCCGGAACGGGTTATGCGCAAGTGGCGATGCTACCATGCTTACGTTTCGAAAGTGGCCGAGGTTCGAACAAATCACGTAGTTTAAGTTGGTAATTATGCTTCTCCACGGATCCCTGGACGGGCTGATAGAAGAGGGACTAGATTGCAAGGGTATAAGACATGGTGGAGAAGCGGCATGTCGACCGGTCTGTATGCAGAATTACGTACGTGACGCTGGAATTCGGAGCTTGACAGGCTTCAATGTCTCGGCTTGAATCTTGTTTCGTCTTGTCAACTATCCCTCGGAAGCCGCAGTCTCCATATCCCATCCAACGCTGTGCTTGGGATCCATATGAGGCAACGAATGGCATCGAGACTTTGCAGTCCGAACAACTCTTGGCTAAAAGAGGGCCATGCATGCGCCCGATCTAGTTATCCCCTCAAACGTTATCAGCTCTCTGGCCCTTGGAAGAAGGCTCGTCGTAGCTAAACTGGAATAGGATAGCCGCCGCAAAGCCTCCGGTTGGCCGCCGGGGATCCGTTCAGGCCCGCTCCGGCGTCGGTATGTCCACCTGATATCCGCCCATTCTGCATGCTAGCCAAGATAGGGGAGCCGCCCTTGTCTCCCCCAGCCTCTAATCCGGGGAAGCCCTTGCTGGAGCAGGAATGTAACCCTGATGAGGCAGATCGGAGTGGGTGGGAGAGTCTGGGGGCGAGATCCCTCCTGGGGCTAGCCGATAAGCCACCTCGGGAAACGGGCCAAGCTGCTAGTCAACGGAGGGAAAGCAGATGTCGGTCGCTGGGTCAGGTATCATCTTGCTGCATACACTTTGAGAGGCACTCGCAGGGTGGGGGACGGCTCTGATAACGATATCCACGGAGCAGCGTTGAGTTAAAACCCTGGCCTCAGACCTCTTGACCGGCTCTGCATCCCATCAACTTGTGGGGAGACTTGACCATTTAGCAAGATGTTTCAAGACCTCATCCAGCGACTCTCGCCAAAGAGCACATGGGCAACGGTTGCGTTGCTCGTGTGGATCTCGAGTGCCCAGTCAACAGTACGTTCAAGCATCCTCGCTCAACTTGACGGTGGAGTTGTTGGCTAACAGATCCATCAGGTGCTTGGCTACGATTCGTCCATGATCAATGGCCTCAATATGCTGCCGTCGTACAACAGCTACTTCAAGCTCACCACTGCCACGAGTGCCACTCAGACAGCCATCGGATGGGGAGGCTCCATGGTGTCGGGCCTCTTCTTTGGCTGGGTTGTCGACGTCTTGGGCCCTCGCGATTCCATCTACGTCTGCAGTTGCATCACCATCATCTCGTCGATTCTCACGGCTGCTTCGCAAAATGTCCCCATGTTTATCATTGCGCGATTCATTGCCGGTATGGCTAATGGTGCGGCCTACGTTTGTGGTCCTACGTACCTCGCCGAGACGCTGCCTATGAAGTGGAGAGCCCTTGGTCTAGGACTGTTTATGAACTTTTACTACATTGGTAAGGTTGCTCTTGAGTTGATGGTTCTTGTCGTTGTTTCGACCTGTTGCCTTTCTCTAACACGAGTCTCAATCAGGTGGCATCCTCTCAGCCGCAATCACCTACGGTTCATTCGCAATGACCTCGGACTGGGCATGGCGTCTGCCTTGCGCCCTCGAGGCTGGCTTCTCAATCATTGCCGTCATGGCCCTTCCGTTGCTCCCCGAATCTCCTCGATGGCTGGCTCGTCGAGGCCGATTTGACGACGCCTTGAAGTCGGTTGCTTTAGCACACGCGGACGGAGACATGGATAACCCCGAAAGTCTGGATATCATGCGAGAGATTCGAACCTCTCTGGAATGCGAGACTGTGCACAAGAACGAAGGCGCTCGCCTCCTGGTGGCACTCAAGTCCAAGAAGGACTTTAAAATACTGATGCTTTGCGTCTCTGTCGCCGTCATCTCCATGGCTTCTGGTATGTCTCTTCTCCGTTTCAGTATCCTATTTTACAAAGCCCATGTTTCTAACAAAAGCTAGGAAACAACATCATTTCCTTTTACCTGGGAACTATGCTCACCAACGCCGGCATTGAGGATACCAAAACGCAACTGCAAATTGTAAGCCATCAGAACCACGCCCGCCACGAACCGCAAAGCTGACACTTTCCTAGAATGTCTATCTGAATTTATGGTGTCTCTTCACCTCCATGGCCGGCACGTACTTTATCGACCGTATGGGTCGAAAGAGCGTTGCCGTGGTTTCTACAGCAACTCTCACCGTCTTGATCTTTGTCTTTGGAGCCTTGACCAAGGGTAAATACCACTTCCTCAACCTTCCATCTTGTACGGTTGACTGACCGTTCTAGTTTACGGTGATTCCGAGATTAAGTCGGCCATCTATGGTACAGTAGCTTGTCTCTTCCTATTCCAAGGCTCCTACAGCTTTGCCTGGACCCCTCTTGCTATGCTGTACCCGCCCGAGATTCTTAGCAACTCTTTGCGTTCTCTCGGCATGGGTTGGTATGCTTTCTGGACCAATGGATTTGGGTATGTCTCTCCCTCTCCTAAATACTCCCTTTCTTGGAGATTGAAATAGCTAACGAGATACTCGCAGTCTCATGGTCACCATGGCTTTCCCCTTTGCGCTCGAATCGATTACGTGGAAAACGTACATGATCAATGGCGCCTGGGATGTTCTGGAGCTGGTCTTCATCATGGTGTTCTGGGTCGAGACCAAAGGCAAGACTCTCGAAGAGATTGATGAGACGTTTAATGGAATCAAGAACAGCGAGGTTCTGGAGGCTGTTGACGTGGTCATCATGAACAAGGATATTGATGATTCTGTAAAGGGCAAAGGGTCGCCGGTCAAATAAGTTTGCACGGAAATCTAGCAGTTAGTCAACTTTACGAATGAAGTAAACGTTTAATGATATTCGGCTCATAAGCCTTGACATAGCCAACAGCATGTGATTACCTACGTTATACGGCTGATTCCATCGTAACTTCTACTCACCATCACTAAACCTTTCCCATCCTCGTTGGATTTCAATCACGCATCAGTTGACTTTAGTACAATGCACTGCAGGAGATACCTAGCTAGCTAATGGCCAAAAGAAGATGTA
The DNA here is from genome assembly GCA_003693545.1 of Pseudonectria buxi. Classification (NCBI taxonomy): domain Eukaryota; kingdom Fungi; phylum Ascomycota; class Sordariomycetes; order Hypocreales; family Nectriaceae; genus Pseudonectria; species Pseudonectria buxi. The sequence goes on from QUZG01000146.1 coordinate 87,883, forward strand.
TTCAATACCACTTCAAGCAGAAAGCCACTCTTCTCGAGGAATCGTCTTTCGTCCTTCCTCAATCACAAACACGGGAGCCCCGACACTAAACTCACCAAAAGGTGCTTTGGGACGATCCAGATCGTCCGTCCAATGGCTCATGGCGTGCCCACGCTTCTCTCCCCAATCCTGAAAAGGAACCTCATCCCGAAGTACGCGGGCCATGAAGGCCTTCATCCTTTGGAGAAACGGCAGCGCATCGGCATGCGATGTCACATGGCCTGCAGCAAGAATAACCCTCGGCTTTCCAGGGACGTTTTCCGCCTTGACGAAGTCTATCAGTTTGTCAATGCTTCGCCACCAGTCAAACAGATTGCCTTCGTTGGTAAACATGACGGGTCCAGGATCCTCTCTTCCCCACGATGCATCGCGGGAATCTTCCGTTTCCTGCTCGTAGAGGCTGTCTCCAACGTACAAAGTCCTCATTTCCGTGTCGAACCAAGTCAAGCTGTCTGGCGTGTGGCCCGGGGTATGGATGGTGATGACCGGCAGCTGCATTTCTACTCCTGCCGGGTGCTTGTAGACAATGCGCTGATAGTCGGATGCCCACATGTCAATATTGTATTTGGGAGCTTTAACTCCCCCCGCTTCGCATAGAGAGTGCTCCTGCAGCACCTCATACGGAGCGAGGAACGAGGGCTCATATGACGACAATAGCACCGTTACATCACCCTGATTGTGGGTATCGTGAGTCGGTATGAGAGACTTTAACCCGAGAATGTGGTCCCAGTGACAGTGAGATACAATCACGAGGTACGGAATCTTGCCGTCTGGGTTTAAGTGGTGGTCAAGAAAGGTCTTGATGTTCCATATCAATGGCTCAGCCGTGCCATTCGGGTTCCGGCCTTTGGTACCGACTCCAGTATCGTTAATCACAATGACACTGGATGTGTTTCCATTGGCATCAACCTGAGAGCAAAGTCGAGCGTAGATGTGAGGAATCTCTCCCTAGGATTGTGTTAGTCGGTGGTGGTGAAGCATAGAGCATGGGCTGCCTACATATGGATCGTGTTCCCGAATCAGATGCGTTGTTTTATTCAGCCGACGAATGCTAAAGGGACATTTGCAGGGCAATTCGTGGTCCTCGGGGGCCGAGCCAATACTGAGACGACACATGATGGCTGGTCAACCTTGTAGATGATAAGAGACTCCCTACTACACGGCAACTCGTCCGGGACGACTTCCCCTCCCGTCGCTTTATAACACATCACGATAGGCAATTGCTTGCGCCAAGCCAAAGGATGCATGCAGACAGTCGCCGAGAGCTATGCCGCATTCGACGATAAGATGCGCCAGGGATGGGAGGCCGCCATTTACGTAAACCTAATCCTGGCGGGCAGCGGTTATGGCCGTCGGATATAATCCGCCGAGTGGTTCTTGGAGATCCATTGGAAGATCCCATTGTGGTAACTGTAGCCCACCTATCCAATATAATGATGCCATGGCCTTGGCCACTCTGGACGAGTCAAGATCAGATCCTACCAAGACATCGTTTCCAACTCCAGAGGCAGCCAAGCCCAACTCACGATGAAGACGCTCTTCAAGAATGCCCAAGTCATAGCCGGGTCGTCGGCCAAGGCGCCAGAGTGTCTCGCGGTTGAGAACTCGCTCATCGTGCACGCCGGCCGGGAAGCAGACACGGAAATCTCTCAGTTCCTTGCTAGCGGACAAGTTGAACAGGTGGACCTGGGCAGCAGTCGAATTGCGCCCGCATTTGTAGATGCTCATGTTCACTTGATGCAGTTTGGCATCTCCTTGTCCAAAGTCAGCTTGAGAGCCTGCAAGAACCTCGACGATATTCGAGAGGCAATCGCCACGACAGCCCGCGACAGGCCAAACGTCTCGCGTCTGTTGTTTTGTGAATGGAGGCATGCCGTGACGGGGAGTGCGGTGTTGGCTTCCATGCTCAACGATCTGGATCCTCGGCCCATCTACATTGACTCTGACGACTTGCACTCTGCGTGGTGCAATACTGCCGCCCTCAAGGAGATGAAGCTCGAGTCTCACCCCGACCCAGATGGCGGCAAGATCCATCGTGACGAAAACGGCGTGCCGTCGGGGCTGCTGGAGGAATCCGCCGTCATCACCATCGTGTGGCCTCTTCTCACGGACGCTCTATCTCGTGAGGAGAAGCTCACTTGCCTACGAGAAGCTATTCAGACCTATAATCAGGCAGGCTACACGTCAGTCATTGATATGGCCATGGATGAGGCCAACTGGGCCCTTCTTGAGGAGTTGTTCACTGCTGGCGAGCTGACGCTGCGTGTTGCGGCACATTTCCTGGTTCTTCCCACTCCCTCGGATGAGGAGAACAAGGCCCAAGTCGACCGCGTAGTCGAGCTGCGGAAAAAGTACAACATGACCTTGTCGCCAGACTTTCGAATCGCCGGCATCAAGATTATCTGCGACGGCGTCATTGACGGTTGCACGGCGGCCGTGTCCTCGCCGTATCTAAACACGAGGCAACTTGTAAAGCCCATCTGGACAGCCGACGCCTTGCAAGTTGTCCTCAAGACGGCCGACGCTGCAAACCTTCAGTGCGCCCTGCACGCCATTGGAGACGAGGCCGTGAGCCTGGCCGTCAATGGCCTAGAAGCACTTGGCACCACGGGACGACGCCATCGCATCGAGCATCTGGAGCTGACCAAGCCCGAAGATGCTCAGCGACTCGGCAAACTGGGCATCACCGCCTCGATCCAGCCTGTCCACTGCGACCCGGAGCTACAGGAGCTCTGGCCTGCTCTCATCGGGCACGAAAAGTGCACGCGAGCCTTTGCGTACCGCGAGTTCCACGACCACGGCGCGCATCTCGCCATTGGAAGCGACGCGCCGACGGCTCCGCATGTGCCGTGGAACAACATCTACAACGCGACTACGCGGAGGGCGTTTCGAAGACCCGACGAGACGGCTACGGTGAATGAGCACTTCAAGCTGGATCTGGAAGATGCGCTGTTGGCGACAAGCCATGGGGGAGCCTACTCTTGCTTTGCGGAGGATATGATTGGCAGCTTGCAGACGGGGAAGAAGGCAGATTTCATTATTCTGGATAATGTTGGGGATTGGGACAAGGATCCTGTTTCTCTTCTATCGTGCAAGGTTTCTGGGACGTGGTTTGGCGGGAGGAGAGTATGGAGCACATCATGAGAAGGGGGATATAAGTAAATAAGAATCAGATCATTTGAGCCATCTTACACCCTGAAAGGTTGCCATGGAATAAAGAACAAGTCTAGAATTATAAATCAGGCCTGTACAGAAGAAGCCTCCAGGAGACGTTCCAAATAGACAAAGGAAAAGGACATCATCTAATTCTTTCTCCAGCTATAGATCACATTGAGCTTTTTGGTATTTATATGTACAGATAACATCGACTTTCTACAGAAACTTCGATCTTAGATCAACAATCCGAGAAAACGCCACACAAAAAAGCAGTGAAGGAAACGATAGTCTTATGAGTTCTTCGCCGCCTTGGCCTTGTCAAAGTAAAACAGAGTGAAACGCTTGCTCGCGCCACACTTGCGCTTCGCATCGCCAGCGCAATTCTTATTGCACGCCGAGTCCGTCGTGTTGAAGCCGGGCGTGGCGGGAGCGGTGCCGTTCCAGTTGAGGACATCGCCGCACCAGCACTCGCGGCCGAACTGGATTCCCGAATACTTGAAGTTGTAGCAGGCCTCTAGACACTTGTCCTGCGTCATGTCGTCTGTGGCATTGACTAGCTTCTTGAGGAGGCGTCCGTTGGAGGGCTCGGCTACGCAGCCGTAGTAGGTGAAGTTGTCGTTTCCTGGCCATAGGGGTTCTGATATCGTGGGTGAAGCACTAGTTGTGGATGTCGAGGACGAGGTTTTTTCTGTGGATGTTGTAGTAGATGTCGATTCTAATGAAGACTCAGACGTCGATAGGGATGCGGATGTACTAGACTTGGATTCGGACGATGAGGTACTCGACGACGTGGAAGAGCTCGAAGACGTGGAAAAGCTCGACGTCTCATTCAGCGAAGCGTCATACTTGTACAACGAGAGTTTTTTGGCAGCTCCGCAAAACGTCTTCTTGTCTCCGGGGCAGAGGAACGAGCACTTGGTCTGATCCTCCTCCTTGGCGGTGTTTCCACGCAACTCTTTGCCGCAATAACACTCGCGACCAAACTCGGTGCCCCAGTAGGTAAACGCACTACAGGCGGTAGCACAGGCCTCAAGAGTCATGGTGTCGTTGAAGTAGGCTTTGCCGTTGAGTGATCGGCCACCTTGGCTTGTCTCAGAGTAGCAGCCCTGGTATCGGTACGCGCCGACAATCTTTTTGGGAACAGGCCCTGTGGGAGAGGGAGATGCGCTGGTGGTGCTGGTAGACGTCTGTTGCTCTGCAGTAGACTGTGAAGTTGTCGAAGATGATTCTATATCTGTGGTAGATGAAGTTCTCACAGACGAATCGCTGTCCGTGGCCGACGAGGTTATCGAGGACGAACCAACATCCGTGGTTGATGTTTGCGTGGATGTCAATATTGTGCTCTCCGTTTGAGAGACGGACGTGGACATGGAGACATCAGTGCTCGACCCAGAAGTGGACGAGGTAAAGAAAACAGTCGAAGTAGTAGAAGTAGAACCAAGGTCTGCCTTTTCATAGACATTCAGACGCTGTGAAGCTCCGCAGTACTCAGTGCTGTTGTCTCGACATGTTATCTTGCAGTCGCTGATATCCGTAGGCTTGGCACCATCGCCAAAGCTGTTGCCACACCAACACTCGCCGCCAAACTCGAGGCCAATGTACTTGTAGCTGAGCTTGGCACAGGCGTTAACGCAGGCCGCAACAGTACGGACATTATTGGTCGACACAGCCTTGAACAGGGCGCGGCCTGGCGAGCCCTCGGTATAGCAGCCAATGCTCTTGTAATTGTTGAGACCAGGGTTCACGAATGGCCCTCCAGGGTTGACAGGAACTGTTGCGTTTGTAGCAAAGAGCGAGATATGTGAGTTGCCAACGGTAGGTCCAGTGCCGTCACCACCGCAAATCTGGTTGATATCGCCACTACATGAGAAGCCGCAGTTAACTTCGGGAACCATCTTGTTGGGAATAGCAGGGCCACCCCAGCACTCGCGGTGGTACTGGGTGCCGCAATACGCAAAGCCCTTGGCAGCACACGCCTTGAGACATTTGTCCGACGTGTTGTCGTCGGCTCCGTAGAGTAACTGCTTCAGCTGGCGGCCGGGGTTGTTCTCGCGGAAGCATCCCACATAGCGATACTCGCCTTGGCCATCATCCTTCAGAGGTCCTCCCTGAGGAGCGACCGCGGTGCAGGTAAAGGGCACTTCAAACTTGCCGCCGAGAGTGAGGTCATTGGTGTTGAAGACCCAGCCAGTGACGTTTGTGTACGAATCAGTGTTCCATTGCTTCTTGGGAGCAGTACAGATGATAATGGCCTCGGCGTACTGTCCGGCTTTAATAGTAGTGCCCTCGTTGAGATCGACTTGGTTGGCCGTGTTGATGAGGTTGGGAACACCAAAGGGAGGCTTGGAAATGGGTATCTGGAGGGCGACCGACCCTTCAGACGCAATATTGCTGATACGGAATCGCAGCCGGCGGTTCGTATTCTGAGTAACGTTGCCAAATGACAAGGATTTATTTGAATCGGGGCTCCAAGTCTGCCAGCCAGAACCATCGGGCTTCTCCAGCTGGATGAGCGCAATGGGAGACTTGCCGACGCTGGCAGTGACGGTGAGAACGACGGAGCTATTACCGCCCGCATTAAACTTGGCGTAGACTGTAAAGTTGCCGCTATTCTCAGGGTTGAAGCTGACGTCTATCAGTTGCTGCGAGTTGGCGCCGAGCTCTGAAGGGAGGTTGCTAAAGGTGAATGAGCCAACGCTGGCCTCGTTGCCCGTCTTGTTGGCCTCTAGCAAAGGCCCGGAGGGATCGACGTCAGAGAATTGTATGCTCTCAATCGTCAGATTCGCGTTGCCCTCGTTGGCTAGGACAACATTGTTGGAGATGGTATTCGCCCCAGCAACAAGTTGTGTAAATTCCACGGTCGCAGGCATCAAGGTGAGCAGCGCATTAGAGCTTTCACCCGTACCCCGAAGACGGACAGATGTGATCTTGGAAAAGCCTCCAGCATTATTGCTCGTCCCTATCGCGATGCCGCCCGAACGCGAGCCAACCTTGGTAGGCTTGAAGTTTGCCTTGAAACTAAAAGTGTCCTGTGCCGTGAAGGTCTTGGGAAGATTGGGCACATCGGCGACACTAAAGTCTGCGGAATTGAGAGTGACATTGTTTACCGTCAGAGCAGTCTTTGCCGTGCAAGTGATAATCTTCTCGGTGCCATTAGATCCGACATCCACCGTGCCAAAGTTGATGGCTTCGGTAGAACAGTTGAGTGCCGGGTTCGTAGGTGCTCCAAAGGCGTATACGAGACCTTGGGTAGTACCAAAGTAGACGATTCCATCGCCAAAGTGTGGCCTGGTGAACTTTGTGATGCCGCTGATCGCAAAGCCCTTGATTAGCTTCATCACAGTCCCGCCCTCTCCGCTAGGCACAGCTTCGTAGATCCTGAATGAGTACTTCTCGGGGTTGGCATTGTCGACATCCGTCACCCAGACCAGACCGGTGCCAGGCTGACCTTTGAGAGAAGTGACGGTGCCGTGACTGACTCCAAATCCGCTTTTGCCCGTTGGAGAGTCGGCTACTTTTGTAAATGCCGGGACTCCGTTGACGCAGTTGAACTTGAAGACGTGCGACTTGAAGCCAATGACGTTGATGTAGACGTAGCCGCCTTCGAGGGGGTAGACGCCAGCGCCAGCGTAGACGGAGTTCTCGTTGAGGAACGATCCGATGACCCGGTTGCCTCGGTTTGGACCTGTTCGATAACCTCCAAGGTCGTCGAGATTTAGAAACCACGTAGTACCATCTTTTCCAGTAATGACGCCCATCCGCTTGACATCGCCGCAGGAAAAGGGATCGCTAGGAAGCAACGCAACAGGACTCGTGCCAAAGTCCAAATCGCCACCATCGAGATATCCTTTATTCGCCGGCATAAAGAAGTCAGCCACTCGTGTCTGCCCATCGCCGCCATACGTCAGATGCACGGCAGCTTCCTCGAGAGAAGTCGGAGGAGTACGCCCACTAATGGGAATATCCTGGACCTGTCCCGAGTAGCCGTTGCCGGTCGCAAAGAACATGGAACCCCTGTCGTCCGAGGCAATACCGCCTCCAGACATCCAGATGCTGGCGCCCTTTTTGGGACTATCGACGCCTTCGCCCTGAAGAGCGAACCGCTCGACAATCTCGCCCGTCGTCTTGTGCCAGCCAATGACCCATCCGGTGAAGTTGTAGTTGACGCAGTGGGAGCCAAAGCCGGCATAGATGAATTCGCTGCCCTTGGGGTGAAGCAGGCCGGGACGCTGGTTATGAATCCCGCCGCCGAATAGACGCGCGGGATTGTTTCGCGGCGCGAGGCCCTCGAGGTTGAGGGGAAAGTTGGCGCGCTCGCTCAAGTCGTTGACGTTGATGGCGTGGATGTAGATGCGACCGTTTGGTCTTCCTTGAGGCACTCCAATCTTGGTCTGATCGAGATACGTCTTTGCAGAGAGGTATAGAGTGTCAGTGTCTGGGTCAATGACGCCGGTGCCGATGATGCCAACGACGGGGTTGATATCAGTGCAGTAGCTACCAAACAGATTAGTTTCGTCTTCACCCAGGGGGTGAATGAAGGCTTACCCCGGCGTCGCCTGGTTTTCTCCGTTGAGGTCAGCAGACATGAAGGGAATGTGAAGGTTCCTCTTGGCAACAATCTCGCCCGTCTTCGCATTCATCTTGTAGACGTTGTTCTGCGCCGTCGCCCAGTAAACGTACTGTGTCCCATCACCGCCCTTGGGCGTGTAGATGAGCGGCTGCGAGAAGATGCGCTCCTTTTCGCCATTGTAGTTTCCAGGCAACTGCACTTTAAAGACCTGGCCAAAGTCGCTGCTGTTGACCACTGCCGGGTCCATGTTGTTGTTGCTGTCAAGACCATGTTAGAGCAATCCCAGGTATCCATCAGCACAATAGAAGATCGTACGGGAAGTAGCCAGCTCGCGAGTTGTCGCCGCCCCAGGTAATGGTATCGGTGTCTGCCAGGCCATGAACGCGGCTAATAGCCATGACCAGTACCATGATCATGGCAGCCATGCCGCGCAGAAACGATTTGGTCGCCATTGCTACAAGTTGCTCGTGGTCGTATCAAACAGTAATCTTGCCTCACAACGGCCGACTGACTGCCTCACCGGCAGGGACGGATACGAAGAAAGGAAAAGAAATGAAGAGGGCGAAATGTCTCACGGTTGCAGCGCCAAAGAACTTTATACTGGCGGTCGAGATCTTGCCGTACCAGTCTTTGTCGATTCTCCCTCTCGTCCCTTTTTGCTTATTGTGGCTTCATCCCTCGTAGCTGAGATGTGCCTTGATTGATTCGAGGCTCCCTAGAGTGACACAACTATCCCCAACGAAGCAAGGAAGTGTTCAGCGTGGCTGATCTCGAGTGGACGGATACCTAGTCACTTACACGCTATACGAGGTCGTATTTCCCCACCACCCAACGGCCACCATGTAGCCGAAGCAACCAAATGAAGGGTTCTGCCCTGATGGAACCCATGGTCCAACGGTAAAGTGGCAGATGGCATCACCAACTCCAGCCCTGTAGAGTGTTCCAGACACAGCCAGAGCCAATAGCGCCAGAACCGACACAACGCCACGAGCCACGATGTAGCGTCATCTAACGATTTACGGAACGACGCGAGATGCGCCGTATCTCGACGGCTGCTTACTAGCCAAGTCTGGACTGTCCCATCCCTCAACGGCTGGTGGCGTCTCAAGGCTAGAATGCATTGAATCGTGGGTAAAACAACAATGGTTAGCGTAGATCCAAATAGACGACTCGCCACGTTTTTTCTCTGCGAAACCCCCTGGCTCGGCAGCTAATCCTGCGCCTTGTCCTCGATCGCGGTTCGCATCTTACTCGTATCGCCATCGAAGTCTAGTGAGAACAAGACGAATGGTGAAGATGGGAGGTGAACCTGAGTCGTGCGGACGTGTACTACATGTCGACGGTAGCCTGTGGTCTCTTCCATGAGCGCAGTCGATCTGTTTTGATTGTTGCCGGTAATTCGGCACAGTCTGTTGCCAAACCAGGCGGAAGATGCCGCCCTTTGACAGTAGTAGGCCATCTACATTCCTGTCATTCATAACGCTGTTTTTTCAACATGGTCTCGTGCTATCACTGGGACACTTTAGCTACCATTTACTATTGTGTCTACAAGTTGCTTTTCGGTAGTCCCATCGACGTATCCTTTCTGGGACAGAAACCTGTGCCATGATCTTGCGCTGGCGGGCGTTGACTCGACAGTTTCTTGGGATGTGGCTAGAACCAAGCTCAGTCATACGATATCTCACAGCGTGGCGTTTATCTTCAACGGCTCGCCACAGTATGCATATCCCTGGGAGTCGAGGCCAAGCCATTCGGCTAACTAACGAAACAGAAGAGGACTATCAGCGGTTCTGGCAATGACAGTCTGCCGGAAATATTCGTAACTATCTTTTTGTGGCAATATGTCGGAGATGGATGATCACCACGTATATGTAATTCGGTTCGTGATCAATAAGCCGTAACATGTCATCGAGTGGTTATCCATCTACCAATGCTCTTCATAGCCATTACTGCATTATCTCTGTATGACCTCACTTTCTGCGTCCTAATTGGGAAGAGGACGAGTGAATAGCTGCGGCCTGACATATTAATATCCATGTTCGCGTCTATAACAAAATTGTCACACCGCTGCCTCTATCGTCGTCTTCCACTCCCCAGTCTCCGGATCGTATTGAAGGCCGTACACAGTCTCAGAGTCAACATTGTCCAGGTTTTCATGACAAATTGACAGGCTAGGTTCATTGTAGTGTCCCATAAACTCGAGGTCAAATTTTAGAGATTCTTCGGGCTCTGGGACATTCCGTAGGCTAAACGCAAAGGGCTCGGATTGAATCACACGCCGGTTATTCTCCAGCCTTACAGACTTGAGAAACGAGACAGGAGTGCCATCTGTGTCAATACCATAGAGTGTCAGCAGCGGCCTACTCTGGTTGCTTGTTTCGTATTTGACGACCAGACGCCGGTGGAGCACGAATCGTGGAATTGGGAAGCCGAGGCCATCCATTATCCTCTTCATCAAGTCATCCGCAGTGGCGTAGATGCGTAGATCGGCGAGATGGTCCTTGGGCGTGCTCTGGAGATTGCAGATGGCCAGTTTGGCACCTCGACGCTTGCCGACCATTTCGGGAATCTCGTTGGCACAATACACAGTGAGTGAGGATCCAAGAACGAGGCACAGATCTGCCTTTTTCGCGTTTTCTCGGGCCAGCTGGAATGCCTCGGCTGGCACATCCTCGCCGAAGTTGATGATGCTGTCGAGAAGGACTCCTCCGCATCTGGCACACTTGCGGCCTGTGCGATGGTCATGCACCGTCTTATCGTAAGTGGCGACGGCTCGAAAGTCTTTTGTTGCACTGTCAGTATCGCAGAGCACACGTCAAAGCGTCAAACATACCGCGCATATAGTCTTGGCCACAATCTTTACAGTACTCGCGGTTACTGTTGCTGTGTAGCTCGGAAATATTGTCCTGATGGGTACGAAGTAGGTCAGTTTCGCAGCTTCAGCCTACTCTGGCAATCTTCCCTGCGTAAGACTTACCCGTGAGATGCCGCTCCTCCTGTGCAGACCGTCGCAGTTCTGGCTGACGAGATACTTTAGAACGCCTCGATTCTGCAGCTCCAAAAGCGACATGTGTGAGAGAGTTGGAATAGCTTGCAGAGTAGTCGTGGCTTGTGTTGTTCGCCTTCTTTTCTGAGCCCGAAGCGTCCATGCGCCTTCAGGGCCACGGAAATCAGGAATACCTACGTTTCACAAGCAATGGAGATTTAGCAAAAGCCAGCTATCGAGGTTTGGTTGCAGACTAACCGGCCGAAGTAGACACTCCCGCACCAGTAAAGACGATGAAATGCTTGCTATTTCGGATCAAGCCGACGAGTGTTGCTGCTTGGTTGTCAATTACTTCGGGGCCATCTCGTCGCTCTGCTTCAGCGATCCGGGGAGCAGACGAGGCCATTTTCCGAATTGAGGCTTGGATAGTCTAAATTGACAGTGTATCAAAAAGTTAGTGAAGAAAGGGATATTCTTCTTCCTATAGCAAAAAGTAGTGGTCACGCTGTCGGTTCGCTGAACTTGGCACGGCGCCGCGTTTCCTTTTGTAGGGAGCCAGGGCCTTTGCAACATCTCCATTGCGTGCTATGATTGGATCAAAGACATATAGTGCCAGCTTATTGATGCAATTGAGCCTAGTCTAGCACTTGGATTAGGCAGCAGTCGGGCCAAGACAAATGTGCGGCAGAGGTTACACTGACGGGGTTGTGTTTTGTTGTGATCCAAGAATGTAATGCGCTCATACAGATGACAACTTTGGCTTGTGTATAGCTACAAAGCCGCTCGACTCATTCGGCTCTTCCAGGCTGGAGTTCTCTTTTGTAAAAAGGCTTCAACGCCTTCTCTACAGTCTTCACTCTTGGCGTGCATGGCCATGACTCTCCCTGCCCAACTAACAGCAGTTCCAAACCCGTCACCGCCATCATCACTCTCCGCACCCTTGATGCTCATCTGAGACCAGTAAGCCCATTTGCCCATTGCTTGCTGCTGCGGTGCCATCCCAGCCAGTCGCTCAACAACAGCTGCGACTCGGCCCTCAAACGCTGCAGATGCCGTATCAGTCGACTCGGCGTGCTCTGGAACCGGCACAACATCAACTGCACCGGGGATATCAGCTGCCGACACTGGTTCTGCCGTCGCGAATAGCCGGTATGCAGCCCCCGGTGGCAGACGTCGTGATACAGCCGTCGATGGACTGGTGCAGGGCAGACCTATCTTTGCCCCCGGCAAGCAAAACTGCGTGTTGGCCAAAGCAATGGGATAGTCTGTCGCCATCGCAAGCTGGAACCCAGCGGCTGTGGCAAGCCCCTGGACCGGACAAACGATGAGCGCGGGACTCTGTCTAATCAGCGTCATGACGTCGGCGCATATCGCGAATAGCTCCTTGACTTGGTCAGAGCCAAGCTCTGAGAGTTCCTTAAGGTCATGGCCAGAGGAGAAGACGGAGCCTTCGCTGCGCAGGACCAGCACATCAGGCAATTCGGCCCGTTCTCGCTGCCACTCGGTAGAGTTGACGAGCCATCCATATTTCTTCCACTGCTCACTATACACCTCTCCACGCGCGGCAGCAGCTTCCAAGTCGGCAAGAAGTTCTGGCTTGAATGGCGGCAAGACACGAAGCTGGCCGGACGAGCGGGAAGTGAGTGCCTGCACTAGCTGGTTCTTGAGGTCCCGCAAGACAGCCAGGCTCAAGGCATTGCGCCTTTTTGGGTTGCTCAAGTGGATGTATGCGGCATTGAGAGGCAATTTTGGAAACATCATAGAGGTTGCAGCGGTGATGTAGATTGGATTTCCGCAGGACGATTTGAAGGATGTTGAAGATATCAAAACACTTTGCATCTGCTGGTTGGAACCCCGCATCCAAGATTTACCTCGGCAACAAGAGGCAATGCTCTTCTATACCATGTTTAAATCATTTTCCTAGCAATGGCACTGCTTTGGCATTTTCCAGATGAGCCTTGCTTACGGTTTGGTAACTTTGGAGATCAAAAATGCGTTGGTCATAAACTAGAACCAAGATACGTTGTCCTTCTTCTGGGAGGTGAAGCTTTTATATGCGCTCGCCAGCAACATGCTTCTGATACTCAACAAGGGAGGGCACACATTGTCTCAGTATTTGCTATCAGTTTGTTTCTACGGCTTAGATGTTTCTCCAATCGTCGCTACATGTGGGAAGGCCCCGTCAATGCGACTCAAGAGATTCGAAGTCATTCTACGCCATTTGAAGTATTGGATGTTTCTCAGTCATCATGAGTCAGACGGCGCCAATGGGGACATGAGAGTCTCGAATGCTACTTCTTCATCACAGTATCGTTACGACTAGCCAAAGCTTTCCGCCATGTGTGATTAATGGTGGGGCTAGGAGTGCGAGTATTTACGTATAAGACATGTCCAAGCTCCTCACGAGAGCTGGCCAACTCTCCCTCTTACACACTTCTCTTCTCACCACATGCCCATCATGCCTCCTTCCAACGGCCAGTCATCTCAGAACAAGTCGACCGGTAATTCCGGGAGCGGAAATCAGACGGGACAATCGAAGAATGCTTTTATCAACGAGGGCTGGGGATCTCGTTCCAATTTCCAGCACAGCTACGGGTTAAAAAGTCCGAGCTCTCCATGGTGGTCTTGTAGACCCTCGGCTAACCTCCTACAGTGGTTCCCAGCGGTGTCGACGAGGGTAATGCTATTGTGGACGCGATGATGCAGCAGGACGCGCAGCATAAGTCTCGAAAGTAGGCTGGACATGGCTAGTTTGGGACACGAAAGCCTCGTCAGTCGACGACGAGGATTTTTCGTGACGGTGTTCGCATGTGTTATACAACCACAGGAACTAGAGAGCCTCTTATTCTCAAGTATTGCCGCTGGTGGCAAAACACCAAATTTGTTGCTCGCAGACTCTTTACGTGGAGCTGAGGATGTTCTGTAATGCGTGTGTTCAAACTGCAAACTACCCAGCCATCTAAACGGCGACGACTCGACACTCTGAGCATATTTCGGCCCTCTCCAATTCTACATGTGACAATAATCTGTTCAGATCTGGTTCTTTTTAGCTGACTTCGCGGTGACCAGGTCGAGGAGAAGCAATATTACCTTGTTTCCGATTCAACTTAATCGTCAACAGAATCTTGAGTAGCCTTCGGTACCTTTTTCTCCCTGGCCTTGGCCTCCTTGAGTTCTCCGTGCAGCTTTAGATACTCGGTATACCACTCCTTCATCTGTGCATTCTTGCCCCCGGCGGTGAGTTTCCCCGTGATATGTGCCAGCTTCGACGCAAGATCTGCTGCAGAAGTCGGCGCAGGGTCTTCTCTCAACGACGATGTGCCGTCTTCTCTGGGGGCCGACGTAGAGTCTTCTGTGGAAGCCATGATAGCGGGTTCTCGAGATTTGTGACAAAGTGATCCAGGCTATTTAGCTGATCAAGAGATTTCTGAACAAAGTTGAGAGGCATGTACCTATAGAGTGACTATTGAGATCCAAGTGGAACGAGTCATCGTATTTGAAGAGCAACGTTCACAGCGGGGTTTCATCATGCATGCAGGTAATCGACCAACAGCATCACGTGGGGATATGAAGCCCATTGCAAGGGGCCATACATACAGGGATCTTTACCTTGATTGTTATTGGCTTCAATATGATTGCAACATATCGTTCATTGAGTTGTGAAAAGCAGAGTTGTCTAGAAGTGTGACTATCGATGGGTGTAAGCCTACGCATCACATAGTCGCAAACCTGCAAGACGATCTACTTGAATAACTCAACATGCAGCCTCGGAAGCTCTTACGAAATAGATCAAGTAATCCTGCGAGTAACCACTTGCGCCAAATGACTCAAGTAAAATGTATTTGAGTGTCGTATGCTCAAGATGCCCCACCGCCACATGGGTCGATATTCATACTGATCCTGGGGCTTGCACGAACCCTGCCAAAGGATCATGATGGCCAGCTTGTACTAAGTGGGTGAATACTCATCTAGCGTCTGTGAAGGATGCTGTACCTGTGCAGCCATGTGAGTGTATCCTGGCATTGGACAACGATCACAGGCTTCCCCGCATAGGCAGGAGAAAAACTTGGAATAGCCTACTAGGTACATATGCCATACAAATCCTACTTGCGTGCTTCCAAAGTAACTATTCGCAAAGGATGATTTTGATATAGCCAACATGTAGTGAGTTCGGGTTATTAATTCATGTCACAGGGTATATGCTGCTCAAGGGCTTCGTCATGATCATGGTAAAGATGACTAGATCAGGATTTTGACTAACAAGCATCTAATCTTCCTATCTGTGAAACAAATTCGTTACATTTCCATCCATATCAGTTGAAATTGAAGCGTTCCAAAGCTCCATCTCAGCCCTCATAGAGACTACCTGCCCGCAGTAGTCATTCCCTTGATACAAACAGAACCGTTTACGAGTCCGAGTCAGGGTTGAAGCCAGGGACGCCGTCACCAGCAGCAGACTTCAGAGCACCAGCAAACTCGTCATCCAGCTTGGGGCCGACACCGCCGCTCCACTCCTGCAGCATCTTGTCGCGGAGCTCAACGTTGGGCCAGCTGTCCCAGCCGACCAGGGGTGCGGTGTGGAAAGATCCGGTAGGGTTCTCGGGCTTGCCAATGTCGTCCTGGTTGGCGAAGCGGAAGCAGTGGGTGCCGCCGCCGTCCTTGTGGTAGACGAGCTGAGGTCGCTGGCCGTCGAGAGGGAACTCGTTCTTGGCGTTGTCGTACTTTCCGTGGCACGAGGGGGCAACGCGGACGACGTCCTCGCCCTTGGTGAAGACGACAATGTTCTCCCAGTCGTGCTTGTGGCCGCCGAGGAACGAGCCCATGACGGCCTGGTCCTTTTCAAAGTAGTACTCGTACATGATGGCGCAGTAGCCGTTGTTGCAGCGCTTGCGGGAGTAGGCGTTGCTGTTGTCCAGCTGAGGAGGATCACGGCACTGGCCCTGAGGAGTGCCGGTGGCGCCCTTGCCGGGATTGGTCTTGCCACTGGGGTCAATGGCGGCAGTGTTGTAGCAGCCATCCGAGTCAAAGTCGAGGAGAGGCTGGAACTTGGTCTCAACATCGTCAGCCTTGCCGGGCAGAGCAGTGAGGACGTCGCGCTGGGCGAGGGGAACAGCCTGGACAGTAGCCAGGGCGCTGAGGATGGCAGCGGAAGCGAAGAGAGTCTTGACCATGGTTGCGGTTTGGAGGTGTAGAAGGTGATGCTTGATATTGATAAGATGAGAAGAGGTGCCAGACCCTGTCTTGGTTGTGTTTGTATGAGGGAGATGCGGATGCTGATGAGGGCTTGTTTGAATTTCTTCTCATCTGGTCCGGCAACGGGCAACTTATATACTCATGAGGCTGCCTAGTGGCCGGTGGCCAAGCGGCAACAATGACAATGTCAATGTGCAATGCGCTCAACCTCTCCTCCGTTGGAAGGATCAGATTGTTTCAGGGAGCTGCGAATAAAGACCCATGTTGATCCGCACGTGGAGATGCCCATCCCCTGCATGGATCCTTCGCCCATCATAATGTCTTCCTCCTCCGCCGGCAATCGTTTTGACCAAGTGCGTCGTAGACCCGCATAGTGGCAACCGGCGATCTTAGTCCATGCGCAACTCGGATTCCCCAAAGTCCGAGTTGTTGTACGACGCATAATAGGTGCCAAGGCAAAAGAGGCTGTCGCAGGAAGCTCTCAAGCTGCACGGTGCCTGGTATGTATGTAGGTACGGAATACTACCTACTCATTGCAGTGAAGTATCGACGTCATGGTGTTGATGATTCGTTGCTGGCATACAGTTTTTCCATTCTGAGCTCGCAAGCTATTTGCCATCTGGCAAACTATTACAGGCTATTCTTAACGTGGTTGTAGTTAATAAAAGGTAGTTGAGATACCACTGGGGAATAAGTAAATAGTGTTTACAGTCACCCGCGAAGAGACAATGATTCCAGCTTGGGCTGCTCGGCACGTCAAAACATCAAGGTTCTCAACCATCAGAAACCAGGTAGAGAGGTCAGTCTGCAGCGCCATTTGAGAATGAGGTCATCCGTAAGCAGCATGTTAAAGTGATACAGGCTCGGACGAAGGATCATTCAAGCTTCGTCATCCGCTCCTACATGTCATCCTGTCTACTCTAAAGTTGAAACTGAGGCTGACGGCAACTTGCCTCCATCAGAAAGCGGGAGTATGCGAGCGGCCATTGAGCGAGACTAGCCGTAATGAAACAGAAAATGTGGAGAGGCTACCCATCCTTCCAGTGCATCTCGCCCCATCATAAGTTGAGCGACAGTTTACTATCCATTTGGGGCAAATTCACATTCCTTCGGGGCGCCAAGATGACCGGCGCCCACTCTTATGCGTGAGTCGGGCGTTTTCGTTGCCCCCGGGGCCCCTGAGTTGTCGATTGCTTCTCCCAGCGTAGCCCTGCCGATCTCCCTTGTTGCGGCCACGATGTCCTCCTGCACGTACAAGGTTTTGTAGGTCTCAGCTCAGGGGTCAATTCCCTCAGCCTTGTTAGTTGACTAGGCAGCACCGGTTTTCCAAGTAGGCAAGTATCTAGTTGCAACCTTTTGACTCTGGTAAAGAGAGTTGTGCAGCTGCTCTCAACAGAGGCTGGCATTGTAGTTAGGTCGAGATACGGACATAACTCAATTGGAGACGAATGCTATTATTAGCATCTATGTAGCTTTCTCGCTTCGAGTTACGGAGCACTGATCGGTCAGGAAAATGCTCGAGTTGTAATGGAGGATTCAAGTCCGTGCACAGTCCGGGTCGTCTAGAGTAGAGCGATGTGGAGACTCGACTTGGCGATGTGTGCCTGCTCAGGTCCTACTCGGGACTGTCAAGATGGATAAGTCAGATTTTAGTTGCGCCCAGCCAGATGAGGACCTGTGCGGCTGGTCGTTGCAACTGTTGCCTTGAACAGTTATGATGTCACTGTCTCTCAACATGCCGCCTTGTTCACGCGGCTGTGTCTAGTTCATCCCCTAGTCCAATGCTATGCTGACGGTGGTCTTGACGCCGATCCTCAAGCTCGTGTTCTGCTTGCAGGCGGTGATTGGAAAGGCGGTGGTAACTATTCGGAACCTCGCATTCTAGCCTTTGCACCCGGAAGAAGGACACGATCACGCCGAGCGATTGATCCCTGTGGTCGGTGAGTGCACAATAGTCGGATGACGCCCGATCACGCCGATGGCAGGATCCAGGAATGTCTTGGGTCGGACGAGGCTATGGCTATGCGGGCGGCAGCTATACAGTCACATCTTTGAGAGGACAGTGGCCAGGGAAGAGCTTTGGGTCTAGTGGTGCTACACGAAAGAAAGCCAAGCAGACAATCAAAACGCTCATATTCAGACCAACTCGATGCCGGTCCAATCCAGTACATCATCTCTGCCACGCTTAGCCAGACCCTTGCACGACACAGCACCATGGCATTTCTTTGCCCATTCTCTCAGGAAAGCAACCTTTCCCTACATTCCAATCTTTGTGTCCAAGAAACATCGTTATCCGCAAGCATGGCTTTTCACAGTTTATGTCCGAACTTCGAAGCATTCGATTCAAATCTGCTAGCCGAATAACTCATCGATTTCCCCTGGAGTCAATGGAATCAATGATGCGGCAGTTGTTTACCGGGTATCCAGGTCCAGTCTTTTTGCCATTGCCCATCTTTCCAGCGTTCTGGGACAGTCGCTCGACTATTGAAGGGTTAGCTTGACCAGCTAAGACTTTTAAACCTATCAACTTCTGTCTTCGCGTCGTATTGGTAGAAATGGATTGTTTCGGAATGAAGTAGCTGCAACCAAGTAGTGATTATCAAAGCCCTTCAAATTGACTTGGAAACCTTTATCCGACTTCAATAGTAATCGGTACCGGAATCACCACCCTACTGGATTCCAAATTTCGTGAGAGCCTTTGAGAATATTCTTATCAACCTTGGTATGCTTATCGTGCAAAAGGAGCACCCATAGCCATGCAGAATACCGTGAGGGCTGGCGACATGTTTAGGCATAACAGCTCGGTCAGTCGGTCTTTGACATGCTGTTTTATTCTTCTGCAGCACACTGCCTCCGGGTCTCTTCCATGTTCACTCCATACCTATATTAACCGTTTCGACTTTAGTTTGGATGGAGTCCCTGCTCACGGGTTACTTATCACAAGTCAGCTGTCGCAGTAAGTTGAGTAAGATTTGGGCTCGTCTTTACGAAGTAAGCAGAACTCGGCATTGCATCACTCATCACTCACTTTATTGCATACAGCCTATAGGGGTGCCCATTCATCTTCAAGACCTTGCATAATTGAAGAAATGAATCACGTATTCGTCTTCCCTCCACAACCCGTTCTTTGCACTATCTGACGCAATTATCAGCTTACTCTGCTGTCTCGGCCAGGGCTGTCATGTATTTGGACCCGGTGCGTTCAACTCTACGGCGTTTCTGTTTTCTATACATTTTTCTTGAGGTCGAGCACTCGAGTTGCCCGCCAGTAGCCATGACTGCACAGATCTAGAACTATCAAGTCATACTTGTTACTGCAGGCTGTCGTTTCCATTCTCATCCCATGGGTTTTACGATATCTAGCGGAAATAACTTCTGATCGGTTGGCCGAGCTTGGTCGTTGTTCCGGCTTATAACTCTAAAGCTATAGACTATCGCATTTCAGGTACTCGTAGCTTCAGTATCTATAGACATCCCTTGTCCTCTATAGGAACGCTTCGACGTTAAGCAGTACTACTACTACTACCCCTCCAGAGCCGTGAGACTCGTTGCGTACATGTAGCTTATACGAGTAGCGTGAGAAAAGATGGCATGGTCTTTTTTCCGTTATAAGAGAATTATCTTATCCTAATATCGCCAAGTTCAAGGTAAATTTTGCGGAATAGTTGCCCATGGAACAAGTGGCAAGGAAAAATGAGAGTAGTGACTCATTGAGAATTCATCTTCCATCAGGAGCACAACCTTGGAGCACAACCTTAGAGGACAGTGACACCAAGCTTCCTCGGGAGTCGGTTGCATAGTTGGAGGTTCCCGGCCCCAGTCTTGCCAGACAGTTTCTGGCCTACACTCAACCGCCATCGAGCCGAGTCAAGAAAAACGTCACAAGATAGATGCGGAGCCCTTGTTTTTCATTGACAAGGTAAGAATGAATAGGCAAGTTTCCCGTACTTTGGTCAAGATTTACCGAAGCGAGTTTGGCTCTGTATGCCTTGCAGCAATGCAAAAAGGTTGGTGTGACACACCTAGTTGAATAGGTAGCCTGGTCGAAACCACGGGTCGGGCAAGCCCCAATATTGAAATAATCTGAGATGTTTTATCTTTGTCTCGTCGGATGATCTGTGGGACATTAGGAGAATGTGCCTGCGGGTGTTCTTTTTCTCTGGCTTACTCATGTGACTGATGAAGCTATTCACAGTTTTCAATAGATTAATCAGGATCTTTACCCAGTTGGTAGAGCTCTCAAGACAAATTACGCAGCCAAACAATACCGGTTGAAGATTATATGCATACGACAAGTATCGTTTTTTTCCACAGACTCTCATTAGGCCCAGCATCTAGATAGGGGGAGAACAGCACACAAGCTCGAGGAGAAGCCAAGTTATCAGCTGCGACGATAGAAAAAATGATTTTTTCATTGTAACCCGTATTGAGGTTCCCTAAGAGCCCAGACTGTGGTTTAATAGAAATGGCCGGTTGAGCATTTATCTTGTCAAAGCCGACGCCGGAATCTGGCTGGGCCGGGCCATCGGGATTATTAGGTAATCATTCTCGGAGGCATCGGGTCGGCCCCATGCCGTCGAGTCATGTGACGGCCGGCGACGCCGATGGTTGGGCTCGGAGGCAGGATCCGGGAGTGGCTCGGGAGGGAGTTGAAAGGGGCTGGAATGAGGCTGGAGCGGGGCGTGTGGCGGTGCGGGAGGGCCAGCCACAGAATGACGGGGCCGCACTGGGGGCGGCTGGCGTGCCGGGAGAGTGGATTGGAGAGCGGAGAGCGGAGAGTTGAGGGGAAGAGAGGGATGGATTCACAATGTGTCTGTTGAAGGTTTGAAGGTACAATACTCGAGACGATCTACTTGGATAGGGAGTTGATTGCTGGTTGGTCTCCTTGCAGACGCTCCCCGCTCATCACAGGTGCCATCACGCATCACGCATGGCGGCAGAGAAAAAGGGCTCGGATATGGATTTCCAAGTACCGCTCGAGACGGGCTGTACTGTCTACGCGGTACTGGGCGGTTCGCCCCCGAGAAGCAGAGTACCCGATACCCGGCCCTGGGCCTGGTGCAACGCAAGCAATTAAGCGCCCTGTCCTGGTGCTGTTTCTGGGAGGTTGATGGCACGTGCATGCAGCACAAGGGACCAGCAGGCGCATTTGCATTGATCGAGGGCGTTTAGAGCCGAGCAGAGGATGGAGACGTATCTTGGGGGAATTGGATCAATCTAAGCTGTCGATGCAGGATGCAGCGAGCGGCCATGCCATGCCATGACATGACGGAGGCATGAGGCATCAATAGCCCAGCCACTTGGCGCAGCCACACGCGGTCGAGAAAGACGAGAGGCGGCGGATCTGACCCAGCCAACCAGGTGCACGGGACCAGCCCAGCCCAGCCCAGCCACAGGGAGAAGAAGACGAAAGATGGAAGGAGGGAGCAGGCAAGAAAGGCAAGGCAGGGAAGATAGGAAAGGCAAGAGCTACCAACAGACTGCATGCACCTGCGAGCCAATAGGCAGTGGCCGTTAGCCAGTCCGGAGTACGGCAGAGGGAGAAGGAGAAGCAGAAGCAGAAGCAGAGGCAGGAGCAGGACAGGTACGTACCTGCGCCAAACTCCAGTTTTTCACTCGTGCCTCCAGCCAATGAGAGCAGGGCAGATCCATTCATTCCACTTCTACGGTCTACCTCGTCCATCCGCCTCCACCAAAAGCCCAGCCCACACACTTCCATCCGCCTCATCAGCCATCAGCCATCAGCCAGCAGCCAGCAGTCAGCAGAAGGCTTCTTCCTCTTCTTCCTCTTCTTCGTCTTCTCCAACTTGGTTTCCTATTCCCATCTGCCTCTGCGTCTGCCTCTCTCTCCGTGTTCCGTGTCTATAGTCCCGCCTCCGGGCTCCGTTTTGTCTCCGTTTCGTCTCCGTTTCGGTTCTGGCAGCGCTCCGTCTCCATCACCATTATATCCATATCCCTTTCCCCACGCCGCCTCCCTCTTTCTCTCCCTCGACGGCCACCGGTTCAGATCCTTCGACCTCGCTGTCAGTTCCTCTCGGCCTGCGTGTCTGCTTCTTCCCATCGCCAGCAGCCTGACGCACTCTTCCGCATCCGAGCCCGAGCCCGAGCCCGAGCCATCCATCACCGCCGCCATCACAACGCGTGCACGCTGACGGCCCGCGTCTATCCACGACGTTTCTTTGTCGTTGGATGCACCCGCTTCCACTTTCCGATCCTCGCTCCTGCCTCGTGACGGCCGCTGCAAACCAGGCAACACGCATGTCGTGATCAAGTCACATCCGCTTCTCCTCCCCGACTCCTCGACTCCGCTTCTCTAGATCGGGCCTCACGCCAACACGCCGGCTCCACGATCACCATCACGATTCCCATCGCACACGTGCCTAGCCACCCCACGCCGGCTACTACCGTCACAGGCACTCGATCCCCATACCCTCAATACTCGGCTGAAGCGTTTGGCTCCTCGTTTTGCAGCCTCACGCCTCGACAACGTCTCCCCTTGCCAACCGACACAAGCCATGTCGCCCTCGTCGGTTAGCCAGGCTCTCGAGCCTCGGCAATCCCAGGGCAGCCAGAAAGTCTCTGTCAACATCGCGGAGCCTCCCCAGAGCAATCCTCGCCGCTTCCAGCTCGAGGTCAGCGAGTGTGTCGAGACCAAAACCGTCACCACCACGACTCGCCTCACGCGCAAATTCCCCCATGTCTTTGTCCGCGACCCCATTCCCCTCGAGCACCTCGACACCAAAGAATACCCCCTTGCCATGAAGCCCACTCCTCCAGAACTCATCCAGTTCTCTTACCACCTCCCTGATGCCCACGAGGCCGATCTAGAAGACGACCAAGAGCCCTTTACGGGCAAGTCGGTGAGTCCCCATCCGGCCTCGGCACCAACCAGCACTTGGCGCAATGCTCATCATTTCCGTCCCCAGGTCAAGCGGTTAGCCAACGAGAGATGCACCCCATCCCCTATCGAAGCCGAGTCCCCCCACGATACCCCAACCTCGAATCGAGTTTCCAGACACGCATCCAGATCACCATCCGAGGCCTATCCTCGGCGCACTCGCCAGTCGAGGGCCAGCCCGGTCGAGTCTCCTGACTCGGTTGCTGCTGTGTCATCAAACCCGAGTCGCCGACCCGTGCGCTCCTCCCATCTCAACGCACTTTCTGATAAGCTGCGCCGCTCCATTGCGCACGGTAGCTCGCCCCGGCGAGAGGGTAGCGACCGAACAACGAGGAGCTCTGGCTTTCTGGCTACTCCCGACACTTCTGAAATCGTAACTTCGGCCGATCGTGGACGTTCATCCCAACTGCAACAATCACCCGAGCCCTCCCCGTCTGGACAGGCAACTGCTCCATTTACTGCAGGCAGCCCCGGGGGCAGCGACACCCACACTGTCTTTAGCAGTACGGTGGCCACACCGCCCATTACCGATGCCGACCCTGAGCCTTTTGCCGATGCCGATGGTCTGTTCCCACCGGCCATGCGGCCCTCGCGGCCAACTGTCGACGTCGTTGCGGCCCAGGATGCCAGTCTCCCCAGCCCGAGGCTATCGCCTACATTGGCTGCGGCCCAGCTACACATGGCCGATGTCAACGACGCCCAGTCGAGTTTCCAGACGTCCAATACGGAGCCGTCGAGCTGGGTGGACGAGTCCCAGCTGACCGAGGTCAACGACTCTATGGGCATGGAGCTTGCCGGTCGTCACTCACAGCAACAAGACGATTCACGTGCCCTTGTCCGTACCGGCCAGTCTAGCGACAGGCAGCCTTATGTTGTGGACCCCCAGAAACTCCTTGAGGCATTCGATTCCATGAAGACGGAGATGAAGACGTTTATGATGTATCAGTTCCTTCGTCGCTGCCCTCGCCCCACTCTCCGCGTCGTGGCCGATGCCGTCAACCCGGCCATGAAGTGCGACTTCTTGCGACAGCTTCCCCTTGAGCTTGGTTACCACGTCCTCTCCTACCTCGACCATCGCGACCTTTGCTGTGCTGCCCAGGTGTCCAAGCACTGGCGCAACATTGTCGACCGCAACGAGACGGGATGGAAGGAGCTGTTTGACCGCGATGGCTACACCCTCCCTCCCGGCGAGTTGAGCAAGGCCATTGTCCAGGGTTGGGGATGGCAGGACCCCGTTGGCGCCACGGGATACGAAAAGGACCTGAGCATGCGGAACCGGTTGACGTCGACTGAGCAGGAGCTGACCCGATCTCTTCGGAACGACAGTGTCCCCAAGTCCCGGACCTCGAAGCGCAAGCGTGCTCTCAACACATACTCTGCCTCGGAACGGTCCAAGCGGCGAGCCAGTGCTCAAGAGGCCGCCTCCCGCGAGGACAAGGCCCAGGTCGAGGTGAAGCAGCACAAGTCGGAGGGTCCCCTATCGGCCACCAATGCCGCCGCCGCCGCCGTGCCGGATCCACAGATTGGGCTTCCAAGCCTTCGCCAGCTACACTTGTTCAAGTCGCTGTACCGCCGCCACCACATGATCCGCCAGAGCTGGACGAGTGGCGAGGTTAAGCCGGGCCATGTGGCCTTTGCCGCGCACCCTCGCCATGTCATTACCTGCCTGCAGTTTGACGAGGACAAGATCATCACCGGCAGCGACGACACCCTGATCCACATTTACGACACCAAGACGGGCAAGCTACGCAAGAAGCTCGAGGGTCACGAGGGCGGCGTCTGGGCGCTGCAGTACGAGGGCAACATGCTCGTCTCGGGCTCGACGGACCGATCCGTACGTGTCTGGGATATTGAACGCGGCCTGTGCCAGCAAGTATTCTACGGGCATACGAGCACCGTCCGCTGCCTCCAGATTTTGATGCCGACCGAGACTGGCAAGGATGCCAACGGCAGCGCCATTATGCAGCCAGAGAAGCCCCTCATCATCACGGGGTCTCGAGATAGCCAGCTTCGCGTCTGGCGCCTTCCAGAGGTTGGCTCTCGCCGGTACATTCAGACGGGGCCGCCAGCGCACGAATCGGACTGCCCTTACTTTATCCGCGTCCTGTCTGGCCACGCGCACTCGGTGCGTGCCATTGCTGCCCATGGCGACACCCTCGTCAGTGGATCCTACGACAGCACGGTCCGCGTGTGGCGCATCAGCACTGGCGAGTCTCTGCATGTCCTGCACGGCCACACCCAAAAGGTGTATTCGGTCGTCCTGGACCACGAGCGCAACCGGTGCATCTCGGGATCGATGGACTCCCTTGTCAAGATTTGGGATCTGACGACGGGCGCCTGTCTCCACACGCTCGAGGGGCATAGTTTGCTCGTGGGTCTCTTGGATCTTCGCGACGAGAGACTAGTCTCGGCAGCAGCCGACTCGACGCTGCGCATCTGGGACCCCGAGACTGGCAAGTGCCGAAACACGCTCATGGCGCATACTGGCGCCATTACGTGCTTTCAGCACGACCGACGCAAGGTCATCTCGGGCAGCGAGAAGACGGTCAAGATGTGGGATGTGCGGACGGGCGAGTGCATCCAGGACTTGCTCAGCGACCTGAGCGGCGTCTGGCAAGTCAAGTTTGACGAGCGGAGATGCGTAGCAGCGGTCCAGAGGGACCAGCTGACCTATGTCGAGGTATGTGACGGCGAGCGACCTACGCAAGTTGATGGTGCAGTAACTGACTTTGTGCGACCAACAGATTCTCGACTTTGGTGCTGTTCGAGACGGCAAGCCACCGGAGGAGCTGGGCAGACGAATTCTGCTCAACGAGCCCGAGGTGCGGGCGATGATTGAGGAAGAAGCATGATTTGGCACAATTCAGAGATGCGACACGACCACGAAACACACATATCCAGACATTGATGGAAGCACGACCTCTTGCAACGGTTTGGCGTTGATGGGCCACGCATATGAGCGGGATGGCATATGAAACAGGCGTTTTATTTTTGGTATCTGGTATTTATAGGATTGGGCAGGGGTATATACCTATTTTAGTCCACGACTTGGAGCGCGTTGGAAGAGCTGTGACATGTTGGTGCCCGTGTTTGGGGCCAAGAAGGAAAAGCGTCGTGATGAACGGGCCAAGGGACAAAAAAGCACAAACGAATTTGGTACAAAAGAAGCATTGGTTGGCGCGACGAGGTGTATACAGGCCATGTTAGTGAGGGATGCGATGCATGGTATTAGTTGTCGATTCTCTAGATGGATTATAGGAGCAACTATTTTGATGCTGCGGTTTACTTGAAAGCTATGCCATGCCATGCCGTGACCATCTTGAAGCCATGATAATGTTTGATGCTTCTATACACGGCGTGGGTCAATTAGGGCCAGCTTGATGTTGGTGGAGTTCCCAATTGGGATTGTGCGGATGATGCCCCCACAGCGCTGCCTTGACGCGGCTCGAGATGAGGAGGCGGCCCAAGTCGTTGGGTTTGGTGGGATGATGGGAAGCAGTAGGAGGAGGGGGGTAAAGAGGC
Source organism: Pseudonectria buxi (assembly GCA_003693545.1). Lineage (NCBI taxonomy): Eukaryota > Fungi > Ascomycota > Sordariomycetes > Hypocreales > Nectriaceae > Pseudonectria > Pseudonectria buxi. The sequence goes on from QUZG01000146.1 coordinate 114,247, forward strand.
GGAGATGGGTGACGGGATGCGTCTGTCATTGAGTGTAATTCTCGTGGTGCAACTTTGATGGGTTTTCAGTTGATGGCCATCTCGTGGCTTGCTACCCTGTAGGAGACAGAAGATGGGCAAAGACGGCCAAACTGATGTGGAATTACGCAGCTGGGTTTGTCGTTGAAGAGTCGAGTGTCATGAGGGAATAATTGGGAGTTGTTTGAAAAATAATTGTCATGTGTTGAGTGTATGGTGACGAGTCTGGTTGTTGAAGATTGATGCGGCGTGTGTTTATACATTTGCTTTTTACTGCTACAAATGCTCGGGGTGTGGTTAGTTCACCGGCACAATGTGGGATTACAAGTAAGATAAAGGGAGAAGGGCGGGAGCACTAAACACAGGCTACAAGTGTCTTTTGGAAAAGGGACCGTAATTAATGGTGCCGAAGCGAGTTACAGTCGAGAGCGGTAAGGTGAGGTTGCTGGTCAATGGTAAGAAGAGGCTGTGTCTGGCGTCTTTGGCAGCCCGAGACATGTGCCAGGCTCTCGTCGCAGTTGCAGTTGTCGCATCTTGCCGGCTGTTTGTGATGAGGATTGAAGAGGAATCATTGTCGCTGTCGCCAGCCACAGTTGGTGAGAAACAATGAAAGAGCCGTTTTGAAGCCAGCAACCAAGTCTGAGGCGAAGATGGAGATGTGGCCCAAGGTGGGTGGAAGCTGCCGTCGTTGGCGTGCATCGAGCACCGGGCGGTTGTGAGAGGTCTTGGTGCGCATCAAGGCAGACGAATTTCATCAAATGGGCAACAAGCACTTGCCCCCGTAGCGTAATGGTTAACGCGTAAGACTTCTATGCTCTACCTGGCCTCGTTTCGACGAAGGTTGCGGAGGGGGAATCTTAAGATTGCGGGTTCGAGTCCCGCCGGGGGTTTTCAATCAGCATAGGTTGCTTTTTGCCGGTTGGTGCTTCACTCTTTTGGTAGTCGAGAGGGGGTAGTTAGTCGAAGTTTATCGAAAAACGTCGGTAATCCTGTGGGAAAACCAGCTGTTAGCGTGTGTGACTTTTTGTTGTGTGAGGGTGAGAAGGATACATGTGCTATTTGGGGGCTTGTTGAGGAATCTGGCCAGTTGTTGACGCGGTATTGACGGGCTGGCCAAGGCGGCAGAGAGCAAGTTTAGTGGCGGCGAATTGCGGTCGTTGTCAGTATTTGTGACTGTTGTGAAATGCAAGCTCACCTTTGTGCCAATGTGTTGGAGAAGAATGCCGTGGCGTGGCGTGTTCAGACGTTTGAGAATCTGGCTTTGTGAGAAGGGCAAGCCATTGATGGAGGGCGATGAGGCGGTAATCCCAGACGTGAGGTGTTGTGTTGTGTTGTGATTGAAGTGATGGGATGGGCATCGCGATGGCTGTTTTGATAGTGAGCAGGGAAATGAAGAGATGAAGAGATGAAGATGTAGACAAAGGCGTGAAAAGAAAGAGACTGGGGCCTGGTGAAAAGTCTTTGTTATGCCTGGCAGTGAGTGACTGGCACTGGCAGAAGGGATGGAATCGTCAGTCGGTGACGGCCCGTCAAGCATCAAGCATCAAGCATCAAGGTGAACCAAGACTGATAGCTCGGCTACCCAACCACTTGGATGCCGTCATTATCTTAAATTCCCTGGTTGTCGTGTCAGTGTCAACCTTGTTGGCGGTGGCTGGGCAACTTGACTGGGCTGGCCAAGATGAATGTGCTCAGTCAGCCTGCATTCACCTTGAGCACAACGAGAATAACATTTCACCAGATAGCCCAAATACGCGAAGCTGCGTGGACCTTGACTGGAAGCGAATGAGCTGGCGTGTTTCCATGGCCTCATTCTCGCCATGATGCTCCAAGGGAGGCAATAAGCCAGAGAGGGTAGACACAGTGGGCCTGGATTGCATCTTGTCTATGCCCAGACCAAACATGTCCGAGCCCTTCTTCATCTCTGCTTGAGGGCTGAGGTTGACGAGTTGATTGTTGTCAAGACAAGAAACTACATCCGCTTGTGTAACTGTCCTTGGCTGCAAAAAGATGAGAAAACAACAATCATTGAGTTGTTGCTCGAGGCCGATACCAACTGCCGTCGTCTATACACGTGCAACTCACCTTTGGCTTGCATTCGACAAGACTTGCAGTTTAAAAGTCAACGGACTCGGCTTAATTAGGTACCATAGCTCTGGCTCAGAACACGATACTCAGGCATCGTCAGGCCAAGCAAGCTAACTCAACCGCCAGAGTCAGCCGCAAATATACCAAGAATTCCTGGGCAATGCAACCGCAGACAAAGGCCTTTAACCTCGTTGCCTTCATCGGCCTCGAGTATCCGCGTGTCCGAGATTGGGGAAAAGAGGCCGACAGATGATGGCAGCACAAAGATGATCTGTTCGACTTCCTCAAAGAGGCCGCAAAGAAAACGTCAAACTATATTGCTTTGTCTTGTTTTCGTCACCCTGCAACAGACATTTGATCGTCTATTCGAATCGAGATTGTGCCGCCAGGTCAGACACCCCGAACAAGGAGAAACACGCAAGGTACCTCACGAGCAGATTTGACCATGTTCGTGTCAACAGCGTCCAGACAGACGCTGATACAAACACCAAGGCAATGGTTGTCTGTAAGAAGAATGTTGTTATTTATTTTACCACATTATTACATAAACCCAACCATTAATTAGCCAAGTATCGTGCAAGTTCGGATGAAGCCAGCCCAAGAGATTTCCCATGCTCCTCTACTTGCAAGCCAGGATCTTGGCCACGGCTGCCTCTGCAACGACCATGACAATGGCCTGCGAGTTGCCTGTCGGGACATCGGGATGGATGCTGGCATCGGTAATGAACTGCGATACCAGTTTAGCACACGAGCACACATTGCAACAAGAAACATCAGACGTACCAGGTTGTCCATGCCGTAGACCTTGGCATTCGTGTCCACCACGGCCGAGCCTCCCTTGCGGCCGTCGTCGGTGCCCATCCGGGCGGTGCCGGTGTAGTGGATGCCGCTGGTGAGGGAGCCGAGAATGGCCGACGTGTTGGTGTACGTCTGGAGCTTGAAGCCCGTCGAGGGGGCCGTGAGGGCCTCGGTCAGGTCGTCGATGAAGGCGGCGGCGGCCTCGCGGTCCCCGGCCGTCTGCAGGTACGGCGACTGCTCAATGACCGTCTTGCCGTCGTCGGCCAGGCCCAGGACGCCCGTCGACGTGAGGCCGTGCGTCATGTACGTCGTGATGGTGACGACGCCCTCGGCCGACGGTGCGCACGAGCCCTGGTAGTAGCGCGTGATGCCGTCGTCGCCCACCCTCGAGCTGAAGAGGATGATGCGGTGGCGGCCCTGCGTGAGCACGCCCGAGCCCGTCTTCTCGTACAGGTCAATGTTGGCCGAGTCGGAGCCGTTGAGCACACTGGCCGCGTCGAGGGGACCGTATTTACCGCCCGTGTCGACGACGATGGAGAAGATGGGGTGGTCCTTGAGCTTCTTGCCCACCGGCAGCTCGATCCAGTCCCTTTGGGGCGGCAGCGTGACGCCCGTCTTGGCCGCCGTGAGGATCTGCTTCTTGGGGCCGATGCCCGAGTTGAAGAGGACGCGGGGCGTGGAGAGGGCGCCTGCGGACAGGACGACTCTGCCGTTGGGGGCCAGCTTGACAATTTCCTTGCGGCCATTCGACGTCTGGATCTCGACGCCCGTGACGCGAGACCCGGAGCGCACGAGCCGAATCACCTTTGTGCCGAGGCGGAGGGTGAAGTTGTCGCGCTGCTGCGCCAGGGGCAGATATGTCCTCACGGGCCCGGCTCGCTCCGAGTCCTTGATGTTCCAGGCAGGGTAGCTGTAGACCTGGTGCTTCTCGTCGGGCTGCCGGCTCATGTCGACCGACGCCCAGCCCAGCTTGTCAAAGAATCCCGCCAGCGTCGAGTAGAGGCCCTGGTCGTAGCGGCGCTCGTCGGCCGACGGCAGCGTGGTGCCCGGGTTGCGCTCGTACAGCCTCTTGGCCGCGGGAGCGACGTCGGACCACTTCCAGCCCTTGGGCCACTTGTCGTCAAAGTCGTGGGCTGGCGGGTGCACAAAGACCATGTAGTTGACGGTGACGCCGCCGCCGAGGACGCAGGCTGCGGTGCCGGCCGTGTCGTTGCAGATGTACTCGTTCCACAGATCGAGGCTGCTGACGGCGCCCGACAGGCCGGGGACGTCAATGGGCGTGAGGGAGTCGTTCCAGGCCAGGCTGTGGTTGGAGCCAGTCTTGATTGTCGGGCCTTGGCCTCGCTCAAGGAGAAGCACCTTGTGGTTGGCTTCGGATAGACGCTCGGCCGTGATGATGCCCGAGGGACCTCCGCCGACGACGATGTAGTCGTACAGACACGGCTGGTCGTAAGAAGCTGCGGCAGCCATGGCCGCAGGAAGAGCCGCGAGGGCCGAGAGGACGACTGAGCGCATGGTGAATGTTGCTTGCCTTGAGGGATACGGGGGTCGACATCTCCAGCAGCTGACGAGAAGGGCGGACGAGACTAGTTATATAGCACGTCTCAGAGAGAGAGGCTCAAAGGCCCAGAACAGCGTTAATTACCTGGTCGCTGCTTCACCAGGTTTCATGGATGCCCCATGAAGGTCATCCCTGGCGTCTCCATCGAAACTCATTTGCAGCACCTCTTATTCATGCTTAGCCAACCACGACTGCCGAGCTGCCCGTCCACTCGGGGACCTGGCTAGCATTGGGAACCAAGTCCACTCTCGAGATTGATTACGGAATGGCAAGCCTCGAGATGTCCGAGTTGGTTATCCGCATCTTGAGCTTGATTGCAAATGGAATCCCACCAGGCCCACTTCGTCTGCTTTTTGCCCAAGCGTCGGACCGAGATGAAGGACTGGCAGCTAGCCAAGCTTGGACTGTGCTTGATCCTACGTGTATATCTGGGATGGGATGGGATGGGTAGATGAAGACGATCATGCGTCTGGAGTTGTCGAGTATAAATCGAGGACCTGGGCAAGATGGAGAAGAAGAATGACGTTTCTTTTTGATAAGGCTTTATTCATCGAATGTCGAATTTCCTTTTGACGAGTCTTTGCCAGATGAACAAAGCGTTCAAAGCCTGTGAGGTGTAGGACGCCTCTTGACACTGCACAATACTATCCAGGTTATTCCAGCTGTCTTGTACCGATCGCATCCATGATACTCACCGTCTCGAGCACCATCAGAACCGGAACCCCGGAACATGGAGGTCAAAGCTTGCGGATAGAGCCCCTCAACGCTCCACTCCCATTTCCCCAGGCGAGATCTCTGGCAGTTGGTGCCGGGACCAAGGATCGATGGACGGCCCGTGGATGACGTCTGTTTCCGTGAAGGCAGATTGATGAGGAGTCATTGATATACTAGACTGATATCGGAGTAGCTGCCAGCCTTGTATCAAACTCACTGATACATCTCACGATGTCGTGCATGCAACATCGACCCACCCGTTCGCATCTGCCGGCCCACGACAAGTCATTTTCTTTGTTGCAGACAGAAACTGGAGATTGGCCGATCGGGAACCATCTTTGCCAAACAATCCCCATGTCCGGGCCAAGACGTCTGCTTCCGTGGTCTGATCTCGAGGTCGGATCAGATCCTGGCATGATATCCGCCCCCCCTAGTATAACCTTGCTGAGGCATGCCAAACCAAATACCCTGCGATACTGGCTCAAGTCGTTGGCCAATACCACCGCGTACACAGTATGTAACTGTTCCATCTATGCAGTGCAAGGCCTGCTTCGGCCCCTCGGGGACCGTCCTGGCGGGCATGGGTGTCCCAACAGACTCGTCATGCGTATTTAAACAAGCCGTGCGCTCCGGTGCTCTTACATTTTCTCGTCATCACCACAAAAGCACATGAGAGCTGCAAAGATGGGTTCCAATACGCCCAGTTCTTCGCCCAAGTCGGATCCGGGACGCCATGTCGTCGAGGTCAGTGCGCTCCTGGACCTTGGATGAAGTTTGTTTCTAATCACCGCAAAGGCCGTAGAGGAGCAGGATTCCCTTCTCGACCAGGTATGGAGTGTCGATATGTGACGATGCAACACTAGCTGACGAGGCCTGGCTATTCAGAGCGTGGCATCGTCGTCGGAGAGTTTGACGAGCTCCATTATCAATTACCGCCGTGAGAATGGACGCACATATCACCGGTACAAGGATGGAAGTAGGTTGCATGCGATGAGGGGGAAACCGCACGTCCAAGCTAACGTCGGTAGAATACGTGCTTCCAAATGACGAACAGGAGAACCAAAGGCTCGGTATAGCGCATTGTATTGATCTGTATGGCCCATCATCATGCTAACCGATAGAGACCTCCAACACCATCTGTTCCTCCTTACCTTTGACGACAAGCTCGGCCTGGCGCCGCCAAACGACGCCAAGCACAAGACGGGGCGAGTCCTAGATCTGGGCACTGGCACGGGGATTTGGGCCATGGATTTTGGAGATGAGCGGCCAGAAACCCATGTCAGTTGGAGTCGCTCGTTGAAGACGCAGAGATTCGTGTTGACCATGATCCCAGGTCGTCGGAGTAGATCTCTCACCCATCCAGCCAGACTTGTATGTCAAAAGACTGCCGCCGCCTACTCATATCACGAGCTGACAGCAGAGAAGCGTCCCGCCGAATGTCGAGTTTTTCGTCGACGATGTTGAAGAGGAATGGACCTATTCGACCAAGTTTGACTACATCAACAGCAGGATGATGACTTCGAGCATTGCGAGCTGGCCAGCGTACATCAAGCAAATGTTTGAGTGAGTAGCCCAACCTCGCAAGCTGGATTATCCCCGAGACTAAGTCGTCCAGCAACCTCAACCCCGGCGGCTACGCAGAGCTGCAGGAAATCGACATTGTAGCGCGATCCGACGACGGCACGCTGACCGACGACGACGCGCTGGCTCGGAGCCTGCGGCTCTCGTGCGAGGCGGCGGCCAGGTTTGGGCGCCAGTTCCAGGAGATTGAGAAGCTCAAGGATGTCATGGCCGAGGCGGGTTTCGTTGATATTGTCCAGACGCGGTTCCAGTGGCCGGCCAACACTTGGCCGCGGGACCGCAAGCTCAAGGAGATTGGCGCGTGGACCAACCTCAACATGACGAGCGGGCTCGAGGCGTTTCTCATGGCGCCCTTGACGAGGGGACACGGCTGGACGCCCGAAGAGGTGACGGTGTTTATGGCCAGTGTGAGGAAGGACCTCAAGGATAAGGACGTGCATAGTTATTGGCCGGTGTAGGTGTCTTGTCGATTGTGGTGTGAGAGTTGGGCTGACAGTGTTACAGGTACTCCATCTATGGCAGGAAGCCACAGGCCTAGACGAGGTAATTGGTGGCCGAAGTGGTCATGGTCATGGCTGGGGAATCACGGGCGAGTTTTAGATGCAGCTTTCATGCTTCTATTCGCGTCAATCCAGCTTGATGATGAAAATGATGCCCAAGATTGAGACTAGATGCTCAGCATTAGACAGATGGCAACTGTAGCGAATAATGAGCCTGCAAGCACATCCACTCCAACGTGTCTCACTCTGTCCCCGCGTCTCCAATTGCCCCAGCCCCAACTAGCAGGGATCTTGAGTCTGATGCCATCGCGGGGGCTGTGGCTGAGGCGGAATCCTTCAGAGCGGATCCATTCCGCAGCTGAACGAGCTGAGCTGAAGGCGGCTGCGACATTGTCCACGTGGAAAGCGAGCAGGTGTTTTGTCTTCCTCTGAGTCATATGTGTCCTGCCAGAGGAGAGAGAGAGAGAGAGAGTCGCGCCAGTCTGCGGTGCCATTGCCCATCGAGTCCGCTCCAAGGCTTCAGTCTTGTTGGGCTACCCCTGTACTTGGAAGACTTGAGGCTTTTGACAGACCACGCCGTTGGCTAGAGCTGTTTATCCATCAGGCCACCATCTCTTACGTGGTTGCGGCGACTTTTCTAGTCGAGTTTGTGTTGAGACCGAGTTACTCTAAAGATGAAGCGCTTCAGCACCTTCATGTCAAAGGCTGGGGAAGTGGTGGCGCAGACGAATGAGGAGTTTCAGCGGGTGAGGCAGCAGCAGAAGCAACAGTCGGGGCAGTCTGGGAATGAGGGATATGGGAATCAGCAGAGTCCATATGGACAGCTTCAGCATCAACAGCAGCAGCAGCAGCAGCAGCAGCCCCAACAATACGGACAGCATGTTCAGTCGGGACAGCCTCAATACGGGCAGCATGTTCAGCCACAGCAACCACAATATCAGCATCATCAGTCTCCGTCTCCAGTCGCACATCAACAGCCTCAACAGTACGGACAGCATGCTCAGCCTGGACAGCCTCAATACGAACAGCATCAGCAACATCAGCAGCATCAACATCCGTCTCAGTCCCCAGGACACTCATCGCCAGCATTCGCGAGCCATCAACAGGCCCAGCCTCCATTGCAATATCAGCAGCAACACCAGCCTCAACAGTATCATCAACCTCAACCACAACAGCAACATGAACAGCATCACCAACCACAGCTACAACCTCAGCCTCAACACCATCATCAACAGCACCCGCCCCCTCCCCCCCAACCCACAGACAAGCTCCGCCAGCTCCAACAAGCCCAGCAGCAGACAAGCAGCCTCCTCACCGCCGCCCAGACCAAATACGACGCCGCCGTCCGCCAAGCAGCTTCCGACCTCGACCGCCTGCACCGCGAACAAGCCGCCGTCGAAGCCCGCCAGGCCGCCGCCCTCGACGAGTACACGCGTGCCCATGGCGACGCCAGCGCCGAGCTTGAGCGTCTCGCCCGCGAGGTAGAGGCCGAGGCTGGGCGCATCGCTGCGCAGGTCGAGGCGGATCGTGTAGTCGCCGAGGCAGAGGCCGAACGCATCGTTGCACAACTTGAAGCAGATCGTATCGCAGCCGAGACAGAGGCCCAGCGTATCATGGCCCAGGTTGAAGCGGATCGTATCGCCGCGGAGCGGTTGGCGGCCGAGATGGAGGAGGAGATGCGCCTGGAGATGGAGAAGCTCGAGGTGGCGAGTGCGGTGCCGCCGCCGATGCCGCCGAGGCCGGTGAGTACCATGTATATGCAGCCGCCGCCGCCGCCGCCGCCGGGGCCGTTGACTCCGGAGGTGACTGGGAGAGACGCAGCTCCAGCTCCGGCTCTGGCTCCGGCTCCGGCTCCGGCTCCGGCAGCTGCAACGGACACGTCAAACCCGGGCCCTCCCGAAAGCTTCTTATCCGCTGGCCCCTACTTCCCGCCTCCTGCTTCCCCGCCTTCTTCCTCGCCTTCCATGTCACTCCCAACGCAACACCATCAAACCCCTCCTCCCCCTCCTCCCCCCTCTCACCCCCCTTCTATATCCTCGCCCCATATCTCACCCTCACCATACCAACCTTCAACTCCATCTTACATCCCATCCCCAGCCCAAACTCCTCTCTCATCAACCCCATCTCCCGCTCAGTCTCCCCCTCATCACCACGACCCTATGCCTCGCCGCCCTCACACCCCCGAACCCCCAAAACCTCATCCATCAGGCATCACGGCCCTCTCCGAATGTAGCTCCGACCCCGTAACGTACGCCCTCGACTGGGCCACCCACGCCGCAGCCCCCTCATTCTGGATCTGCGGCCGCTGCTACGTCGACGACGTCTACGATAGTCCGTTCGGCGGTTCCTTCAAGGTGACTCACTTCAACGATGGCAAGCCTCGCGAGTGTTTGTTTGCTGCTCCCCGCGTCAAGAAGCGTCTCTGGCCTCAGGCCGTCTCTTCTCGCAGCCTATCTGCCATGATGGAGTATATGAAGAAGAGGGAATCAATGCCCCCCTGCCCCAAAACAGCCCTCACAAAGGGAAGCTGGTACGCCACACCGGCCATCCCACACTCGACATTCTGCCCGACCTGCTTTGAGGATAGCTTCGTCGGCACCCCGTTCGAGCAGCACTTTACACGTCAAACCATCCCCAACGGCTGCACCTGCGACTCATCGGCCATCTACATCGGCCGCATATTCCAAGACCTCGTCGCCAGCAACGACTGGAACACGTTTGCCAAGGAGGTAGTGGCGCGCATCAACATCCCCGCGTGTCCTAGGGGCCAGGCCGTCAAGGCGCGCGACTACGTCTGGTTCGTGTCCAAGCGGCCGCCGCAAGGGTTGCAGATTTGCGCGGCGTGCTACTGCGACTACTTTGCCGGCACAGGCGACGCCGCGTCGTTTGAGAGGAAGACGCTGGGCACTGCTCAGGCGCGGTGTGTCATTGGGGCTTGTGTAAACATCGTGGTGCCTGTCAAGCAAGCCATTTCCTTGAAGAACCGCGACGTCTTTTGGGATGCTGTGAAAGAGGTCGACAGCCATCCTTATTGCGACCCCAATGGCATCTCGGGCGCAACGTGGTACACTCTCCCCAATAACCCTCCCGGCTTCAACGTCTGCGGCGGATGCTACGCGGGCATCGTCAAGATGCTGGGCGGAAGCAACTACTTCGTGCGCCGATCCGTCTCCCCCTCCGAGACGCTGCTCTGCAGCTTCAACCCGAATCATGCCCGCGCCGCCAAGCACGTGGCCGTCTACACCGAGTCGCTCCTCAAGGGCCACGGCTGGAAGCCACTAGGAGACTACGCGGCCATCTGGACCAACGTGCCGCATTGTCCGAGATACAAGCTGACCAAGTCGCGGCGGCGGTGGTGGGGATGGGCAGACTGCCAGTTCTGCGAGTCGTGCTACCTCACCGTGGGCAAGGACACGGCCATGGAGCAGCACTTTGCGCAGCGAGGCCAGGTCGAGCCGGACCAGAACCGCATGTGCGACATGTACTCGCCGCGGATGCGAGGGCTGTACGGCGAGACGTGCGCGACGGGCAACCTGAACAGCTTCCTCGAGTTTGCGACGCGGAGGCGGCACGTCTATGTTGACACCATCATGGTGTGCGAGCGGCTGCTCACCCAGCAAAAGATTGCGGCGAGGCAGGCGCAGACTCTGGGCACCTTGGGGAGCTTCTATACGAACATGGGGTTTATGCAGGACATCACCACGGGGCATAGCTATACCGTCGGCAACTCGTACGTGGGACACGGGTATGCCAATGAGAACAGTCTGCAAGGAGCCGTGTATAACAAGCAGTGGATGGACATGGTGACTGGTAGCGGGTCGCCGGTCACGAAGATTGCCATGCTGGAGGCGAGGTGGAAGGAGGTCGAGTAGTTGATAAGACGAAGACGTTGTTCATCTTATATGCATTGTCCATATGTAGCCATCTATAGATTGTCAACCCGCATCATCTCTCGCTGGCTAGTATACGTATGTCCAGAAGCGTCCGTATATACACGCACGATACCTTTTCAACACCCTCGAGCCTCGGACAAGACAGCCACTAAAAAACTAGCTCCCACACATCCAGAGTCGACGTGCTCACTTTGGCGCCCATCCACGACGCCGCCTTTCCCAGCATGAGGTAGCGCCCATCCCAGCTAAACGCAGCCGTCGTGGCATAGCCGCTTTGAAACTTGATGGTGTACAACACGCGACCCGAGTGGACATCACTCACATCAACACCGTCATCAGTGCGGCAGCATAGAAAGCGACAGTCCCGCGAGACAGCCAGGGGCCAACCTTCGCGGCGGCGCTGGGCCCCAAGAACGTACGACTCGAGCGCGCTCGTCGCGTGGTTCCAGTGCAGGACCATGTCGCCCCAGATGGACACGACAACGTCGGCCGTGGGCGTGATGCCGAGGAACAGGGGCCGCTTCCACGTATCCGTCTCGAGCTTGGCGATGGAGGCACGCGTCTTGGGATTGGTGACGCGTATGGTGCCGTCGCGGGACTGGGAAACGAGGGCGCTCGAGTCATGTGTGAAGACGGCGTGAGTAATGTCGTCGAGGTGGCAGGCAATGACGACGGTCCGGTCAAGGGCGTCTTTGGCATGGCAGTCGACAATGGCGATGCGTCCGCGGGCACTGGCGACGGCAATCCAGCGTCCGTCGTCGGAGAAGCACAGGGGACGAACACCCGGCCAGCGCAACGAGTGCAAACGGCGGCTGCTAAAGTAGTCGCCCACTTGGACGACGGAGCGGCGGAAGTGGACACCGTCGTGGTGACGCGGGTTAAGGTCGCGATGATCCTCCTCGGACATGTAGGACCACAATCGGCTTCCAGGCGCAAACGTCATGTCGACGCCGTGGTGATTGTGAATGATGAGCACCTGCTTGACGTGAACGTCAAAGATGCGAGTGGGAGGCTCCATGGTGGACACGGCAAAGGCCGGCTGGCCATTGTGCTGCAGATAGGCGATCTGGAAGACTTCGAGGTTGGTGAGCTCCTTCTTGGCCAGATGGCGGAGGCTAATTCTCAGGGGCGCCGGGTTGGTGATGCCGACAGCGTGGTAGTCTGGGATGGGCGGCTCCGAGTGGAAGGACGAAGAGCTTGTGCTGGTCTTGTGAGCTGGTGGTCTTTCATAGGTGGTGTAAGGCATATGAAGGGAAGAGATGCGGTTATTCAAGATAAAAGTGTCGAGGTTGTGTAAGTGGGCAACGAGAACGAGGCATCCATCAGTAAAGAAAGCGTGAGCATAGAGAAGATGGACAACTCACTCAACCTCTCCATGCTCATTACCATAACGTCAAAACTCACCTCGCTCCCGCCGTCTCCCCCTCTCGCTGCTGTCGTTGCCGCTGTGGCTGCCCATTACCTCCCATCACCGTCGACGTCTGCTCCATGTATTCCTGCAACGCCTCGACAAGCTCCAGCAACAAAGGCCGCTGTATCTGCGTGCGGAAGTTGTCGTCATCCACCCCGCGGCTGAGGCGAAACTGTAGGCCCAAGATCTCCTGGGCAATCTGAGAGCTGCTGTATGGCGGAAGACTGCCGTCTTTGGACGAGACTGCGGGCTGGACGTTTGTGGCGCTGCAGCATCGTTAGTCGTACCTCTGGACACCTATATATGACGCACAGAGGACAAGAGGCTCACAATAGTAGCGCATCGAGCCCGAGGTTCATGGCCATTCTCGTATCCTCGGCCAGCTTACCCAGCGGCACCAACCGCTCCGCCGTCGCCTCGAGCCATGTTTCGGATACGACGCGTTGCTCTCCGCCCAAGTCGCGGCGGCTCAAGGCATCATCCACCTCGTCCACCAGCCCGGCAGCCGCCTGAACCACGGCCTTGAGGGCGCTCAGAACGCGCGGCGAGACGGCAACCTTGCCGGTATCAAAGACGCCGCCGTTGTGGCCCAGCAGACGCGCAACCATGTGCACTTCGGCGAGCTCGCGTGCCAGCATGGCTAGGTCCTGGCGCGCGGCCGAGAAGTGTACGATGAAGTCGCCGAGGCCGGCCGAGGCGGCGGCGACGGATGCTTGAAGCGCTTCGCACAGAAGAACGAGTGAGGTATCATTGTCTGAAACGGGGAGTTTCCCGCGATGCGACTGCGACTGTGCTGGTTGTTTGTCGGCCATTGTTGTTATCCAATTGCTTCTTCCAATGCCGTTGCTTGATCTCTCGGCTTTCTCTCGGCTTTTGGGCCGTGTCTCATCTCCTCCTCCCGTCACCAGAAAATGGAACGACTTGGAGGGACGGATGTGTTTGACGGCTTTTGGTTCAGCTTAGGTGCGAGACCGGATATGGAGGATATGAGTTCAAATCAATCGTTCGATGTCACATTGCAAGGTGACGCTACTCCAAAAGCTGGAGAAGTGGAGGGGTTGGGGGTTGACATGTTACTCTTACTGATTGATGGCTTGGTTCTTTGGCCAAGATAGAACCATCTGATGATGACTCTTGTGCAAAGCCAGAACTATGTACCTAGTCAGGTAGAGGGAATGATGGACGGCCGAGGCTATGCTGCGGCTATGGCTTTCTTCCCTTGCTGCTCCTCCTGTCAGAACTGACTTTCAGGGCCTGCTTCCGGAAATGTGCCAGGTCCGAAGATCGGCGCGGATTTCGGCTACGATCCCGGACAGCGCCTGATTAATAATTGGTTGTAATTAGCTAGCGACTGGCAAGCTTTGGCATTCTCAAGCATTAATGTAGAGATGGACTCTTGATGCGATGGCGCCTGGTTTTCCAGCGGTGAGGGGCACGGCATGGCCCAGGCACGAGATACGAGATGTTGGACGAGATGCTAAGGGCGTGGATTGCGCCGTGTTGGAGTCGCTAAGGCTAGAGCCATGATGAGACGATTAAAGTGTGCGTCAATGGGTCGTCAGGAATGCCGGGAAACCCCAGTCTTGTCCAGTCTCCACAGGAGATGGGATGAGCATGGTTCATGGCTAGTCAAAGAACCACGCGAAATGTATCATCAACTCAACCCGCGAAATGGTTTGGACCGTGTTGAGAATAGTAACAGTTTCGAGGACGACGTGACAAGCCAGACAGCCAGTCTAAAATCCGGGGTAAAATCGGAAGAATACCAGGAGTTGGGGACAAGTTGGGTAGCCCTGCAGGCCAAAGAGAGAGCGTGATAATGGCCTGTCATCTATCACCTCCCATGGCATGTCTATTATCGTCTGGGCCATTGATGACTGCCACGTCGATGGATGGCCTGCGTTGCCGCCCGGCAAAATCAGGCCCGGCCTTGTGTAAGGCAAGACGGCATGATAGGCGGGCAAGCAATTGCTCAACGGACAAGTGAAACAGGGCGGATGCATAATAGCAAACACGGCCATAGGTTGGGCTGCGATCTACAGAGGTCAAAGGCCGCTCGTCATTGTCGTTGCTGGAGTCTGTCTTGGCCCATGAGCGACAGCACACAGACTGGGGACTGGTGACTGGGTTGTTGGGCTCCGCTGCCGTTGTGTGCCGTGTCTGAGACGGTGCCGATACTTGCTTGCTTCTTCCCGAGCAATCCATGCGCTGTCTGCCCTGCTGCTGTCGACTAGCCTGATGGCTCCTGAGTGTGGCTATGGCTGAGCATGTTGTCGTCGTCGTCGTCACTGCAGCGCCTCGGCTCTTCAGCTGAACTGGCTCGTCTTCATCTCGCCCAGCCTCGCTGTGGGCTGGCAGCCGTTGTTCCGATAGGGTTGTGTTGGGCGTGGCACCACCCACCACATGGCGGCTGCTGTATCGCGGCCACAAGCAAGCTTGGCGAGACAACCCACAACGCACGCAACACACCGACTCCAGGCCTCCCAACTCCCACTGGCCGGGCCAATGCACCGACGCCTGACTGGGATCATGGATGAGGATGATGGATCTGGAGCATGGGCTAGCCTCTCGGGGCGCCGATTGGCCCTGGCTAGGCTGGCCTTGTGGCGATCAAGCTGTGCTAAGCTGTGCTGAGCTGTGCTGTGCTGTGCTGTGCTGTACTGTAGACTGGAGAAAATCAGTTTGGAGATGGAGCAGAGTGACGGATGCAGATGTAAATGCAGATGCAAACGCAGAAGCAGATGCAGAGGCAGAGAGAACAAGGAAACCAGCCGAGCCGCGGCGAGGTGAGGTCATTGTCTTGAGAGAGTTGGCGTGTCTTGAAGCTCGCGATCCGTAGTAACAGGGAATGCAGCTGCACAACTGCAGGCCCGCAGATGCTCGCTGCAGGGCGACAATGACGGGTTGCAACGACTGGATGAGAAGCTCCAGGAGATGCCTGCGAAGAAGTTGGAAGACGCACAGAAAGAGAAGAGGGCATCGAGCAGCATCACATCACATGCCGCATCACATGGCCGGGCCCCACTGTTGCCGTTTTGGTTGGTATGCCTCTATCGCGGCCTTGGATATTTCTATAGAATGAATCACAACTCTTGTTCCTTTTCTTGCCGCTCCAGCATCAGCTCCAGCATCAGCATCAGCATCAGCATCAGCATCAGCATCAGCATCAGCATCAGCATCAGCATCAGCATCACCACAATAGTCAGCATCTCACCGCACTCGCCACGTACCTTTCCAGGTTTCCTCCTCTTCTCTTCTCTTCCCTCCTCACCGACACGTCAACTGCGAGCCCCACTCCCCGCGCGACCCTCGTCCCCTCCAGTGGTTTGAGGATCTTCAGTGGGGCCGCCCTCCCAGAGGCCTAAGCTTTGGCGCCCAAAGCCCGCTACCACAAGCGCAGTCCCCTATTCTACAGGGGGGGTCGCCTATAGCCCGGGAGGCCTACGCCTATAACCCGCCCAAGCCAGCCTTGCCAACTGCCAACCACCCGCCAGCTGGCTCAACTTCACCGCACTCCCGGCGGATCCACGACTCCACCGCGATCTCCCGCCCACGCCAACGCCATCTCGATCTTTGGTTCTTATCCTCGCCTATTTCCGTCCTCTGCTCTTCTCTGCCTGTTCCTGCATTCTGGTTCCTTGCCTTTGCCAGAGATCCCAGCCATCAGACACTCCCGAGGGCTTCCCAGCCCAACTGTTCATCCGCCCGCAGCCATGACACTCGAGCAAACCATTACCATTGTCAACAACTCTGGCAAGATTATCAAGACTGTATGCGCCCGCTCTCTTCTCTGCCTCATCGCCTCATCTAGCTGACACTCGCCAGGGAAAACAACTCTACTCCATCTTCAAAGACATCACTCAGGACTCATACAAGGACAAAAAGGCCCAGATCAAGTCGGAACGAGCCCTCCCCCGCGCCCAGACCTTTGACGTCCAGTCGTTCCATCCTCAACAGTCCCAGTCTCGCCGCTACCCCCCCGGCGCAAACCGCTCCTACTACGAAGATGAAGGCCGCTACCTCGTTGACCGTCCATCGCGACGTTCAATAGACGGCGCCAGCGACACGGGCTCTCGCCGCAGCCACCGCTCCCGCAGCGTCGCCTCTTCGCGCCGCCATCGCGATGCCGATGACGATGGTCGCAGCGTAGCTCTGACCACTCGCAATCTCAAGACATTTACCGAGATCTCTGCCACTGCCCCGAGCAAGGTCCCCTCTCGCCCTGTCCCCTCTCACGCTCCCATCGCCGTTGCCAACCCGCTCCACGCTTCCGCCTTGCACCGGAACAACTCCGACTCGGCCCTAGAGACGAGACCGCAGAAACACATTGACATGGACCTCGCCTATGGCAGCATCCCGCCCGATCTAGAGACTCGCTACGACCTCGACCCCGATCCCGATACGCGCGACCTCCACGCCAAGGACCTTGTCAGCCGTGTAGAGGGATTGCTCGATGAGGCCAAATGCGTCCACCACTCTGCCACTGCCACCATCGACCACCTTCAAAAGGACCCCGATGCCGCCGCCGCTGTTGCCCTCTCTCTCGCCGAGCTGTCAAATATCGTCACCAAGGCGTCTCCTGCATTCCTTGCTCTGCTCAAAGGTAGCTCGCCCACCATCTTCGCTCTACTCGCCTCCCCACAGTTCCTCATCGGCAGCAGCATCGTGGCCGGCGTGACCGTCGTCATGTTTGGTGGATGGAAGATTGTCCAGCGCATTCGCGAGAACAATGCAGCCCGTGCCGCCCTGACCTATGACGCCTCGGCCATGGACCAGCCTCCCCTCCAAAGGGCTGCAACCGAGTACAGCTCAGGCATCGACGAAGCCCTCGTTATCGATGACGACCTGAGCAGCATTGAGACCTGGCGTCGCGGCATTCCCGCTGGCGATGAAGAGATGGCAGACCTCGAGCTCATTACGCCCCACGCCAATCGCACCAACCTTGGGTCGTACGACGACGACACCAAGTCGCGCCGGAGCGCTCGCACCAGCAAGAGCCACCACAGCCATCGTAGCCACAGGAGCCACCGCTCCAGTCGACACGATGACCGCGACGAGTCGGATCGCCGAAGCCGCAGGAACGACACGGAGAGCATCGTTGACAGCGAACGCAGTCACCGATCCAGCGGCAGCAAGAGACGAGAGCGGGTGGAGACGCGCGCTATTGAGGATGGCCGCAGCCGCAAGGGTGACGATGCCAGCGTCGTCTTCCGGCCCAAGTCACACAGCAGCAACATGCTCAAGGCCTTGTTTAAGCCCAAGGAGAAGAGGGAGCGAAGTCTAGTTCTCGCCTAAGCTGGCGGATCTGACCATTTGGCTGGATTCCACACAGCATCGCATTGCACTGGTGTATATTTCAACAACAAAACATGATTGGTTTCATTTCGGTATAGACGGAACGCTGACAACACGTGGGATGGACGACGAGCAGCGGGTAGCGGACGACGGACAATGGACAGACCAGGAGGTTATCAGTCCGGACGCTTGGATAGCATGGATCACGGACCGGAGTTCTTTTCCTTTTTCCCTTTTTCTTTCGTTTCTACACCATCACCACTCATGACGATGGCATCTATGCGTCCTTGACACACGCATCAGTCACACCTATTTGACCATGACGACCGATGACTTTGACACACTTACGAATCGCAACTACTCAGCGACAATCGTTCTCTTGTACACACTTGACGGATACCCTGGATTGCACGGGGTAGAATGTTTCCGTCACATGCAACATACAGACAGACAGACAGACAGACAGACACATAAGCGGAGATACAATGCATACTTGCACACTCGCCTACCATACACACAATACCACCAGTGACTAACACAGGCCGCATTGCGAAACTAACCGGCAGCAACCAGTATAGAGACTGAAGAAGCTTTGTTACAGAGTTCGCCCGTGCGTTCTGCGACACAAGGGGTTATTCCAAGCCTCATGGAAACAAAGAGACGATGAACGGCTGCACAAGCTTTGTGGTCTCAACGTCAAACCATATTGGTGTCGTTGTAGCCGTTGCCCATGCATGACTTTTCGGAGAAAGATGTCATTCGGAGAAAGGAATAGGGACAAAAAGTTTTTATCAAACTCCGGACTTGGTATAAAGACGACGCCAGGGCTCACCTTTATTCCAGTCAACTTCTTCTTCCCTCATCCTTCTGAGTGTATACAGGTTTCGACAACGATACCCCGGTACCTCTTTATTATAAACGGCTTCTTCAGCTCCGCACCTTCATCCAACCTGTCGCGCGTGGGAAGAGCCCCTTATAGCAACTCTTCTCAACCATCGCCATGCAGTATCACGCCACCCAAGGGCCACGCTTCGTAAGAAATGGCCACACGCATGAGAGACGAGGCGTGCAGATGGGCCAGCAGGCCCAACCTATCTCACAGCCCGTGATGGCTGAGCAGCTGCCCCAAGACTGGTACGGGCAAGACTGGTACGGGCAACAGCCTGCCCATGTTGTCCAGGGGTGCCCGATGAACAGCCCTGCCGGGTACTCAAGCCAGGCTCAGGACGCCTGGACCCAGCCGAGGACACCGTCTTGGCCGACGCATCGTGTCCCGATGTCGTATCCTCCCGGTACGACATATATGGCTCCGGTGTCGTCTTGGCCATCGGCGTCGACATCAAACTGGGAAGCCCAAGCATCCACACCAAGGGTGCTGAACACGATGGCACCTAGCCATATATATACGTCGCCCTCTTCTGGGTCGACTCCCCCCTCCTGGCCTGTCGCGACAACGACGCCAGCTTATGATGGGACAGATCCAGCCCATACCTCGGAATATACACCCATGACGGTGTATGACATGTTCCCAACCGAGCCGCAGTATACTCACAATCCCCCGCGGCTCACATCATGGCCCACGGCGTCGGCCCAGGATCCGACGCTGCCAGCTTATACTACGACGCCCATGCCTCGACGTCGTTCTACTACGACGCCCTCGCCACAGCGTCGTTATACTATGGCACCCACGCCACTGCCTCAGGTGGCTAGGCACACGCAACGAAACACCACTATGTCTCCGTTAGCTCGCGGGAGCCGGCCAACCATCGGGCCTGTTGGTGCGGCGAGCGGCCATGTGCGGGGGGGAGTACACGGCCAGCCAGTACAACGCCGGAGTCAAGACTGGAGACTCCAACATGGCCACCAGCGTCGTCGGCAGTCCCTCGAGCGAAGGATAGACGCTCTTGAGGCCGGAGAACCCCGCGCTGCCATGGCGCAGATGCCGGCGCCGGCTGAGCCTGCGGCTGTTCCGGCTACTGTTCCGGCTACGGTTCCGGCTGCTTATATACGCCCGGCTGGGGATATACCAGCAGTAGAGGCCGTCACCACGGCCCAGTCAGTACCTGCCAGCCACGAGGAGCTGGTTACGGCGGAGGTGGGAGAACCTTTGGTGGTTTCAGCTGCTGGACCAGCCGAGGTTGCGCAGGTACCCGGGGCTGGCGAAGAGCTGCCTACGCAGGTACCTGAGGCTGTTGAGGAAGACACGCCAGCCGTCATCTCCTGCGACAACTCGACACCGCCGCCACCTGCAGATGACGAATTCGACGGGTACGATGACATTGAGAGGTTGGTCATTGTCGAAATCGGCGGATGGCTTGCCAGGCAGGCTGCGGAGGAGTCGCAGCAGTGAGCAACCATGGTGGACATGGATGTCGGGCTTGTGATGGCCGGTGGAGACGGGGATAAAGTGTCTGGACGGGACTGTACATGTTTATCTAGCGGGACTGGACGGCCGCACGAAGCTGAAGCACCAGCGGTGGACGCGGTAAAGGAAATGCAGGAGATGTAATGGGAATGCTACTTCCCGGCTGAATCATGGGGTACTGGATATGGGACACGGGATGATGGGATACGGAGTTGAAGGATGCCCACCAGGAGGCTGTTATATGGGTTTACTCGTGAACGGAACGAGGCCTTGTCACGATGTGACATACTGGAGCAAACCAAGCGTATAGATCTCCGAAGCTACAGAGTCAAGACAATACTCCCACGCACCCACTTTGAAGCATGCCAGCCCGTTGAACCCCGGGTTTGAGCCCGGAGGTTTATGAGATGCATGTCGGCATGCATTGTACATGCAGATACCCTGTCAGCCGGTAGGGATTGCCACGGGGAAAAAGCAACGAGGCCGATCACATCATGGTTCCGCCATCTGAGAAACCCCACAAGTCCCGGTGCTCGGCGGCGGTGTTGCGGTGAGGCGGGCCTCTGCGTGGTGGAACCGGGGCGGGATGGAGATGTAAAGGTCGGTGAGGAGCTTGAGGGTAGGCATCTAAAGAGGAGGCATTATGAAGAGAAGACATGTGAAGAGAGAGACGGGATATGCCAGGAATCACGTTGAATCTTTGTTGTCTGGACTTCAGTTGGCCTGGTTGACTCACGCGCGAGGAGGGTTGACCTTGTGCTCTGTGGATTCATGGCATCCTTGCAGCAAGCATCGGGACAGGAGGCGTTTGTGTGGACAAAGCGGGCGCTGCTCAAGACAGCAGAGACGTCATTCTCTTGGTGGTATTTCTCTCTATTCTTTTTGCTTAATTCTTTTCTTTCTTTCCTTCTCTTTTCCTCTTACATATCTCGTTGGCTCTCATCTGCCCCCGTTCTCCATGGCCATCAACAGCACCGGCGGAGCATGTCGAGGATGTGCCCAGATCTTGGAGGCGGAAAAGATCAAGGTGGCGGTGCCAGCAATCGAAGAAAAGGCTGAAACCAAGGGTACGTTATTCTTTTTGAGCTGTTCTTTGCGTTGTTGTTCTTGTTGTTGTTGTTGTTGTTGTTGTCTTTGTGACTGGGCTGTTGAGTTGCTATGGCCAAGCATCCGACATCGCAGCGGTTGTGGCTAGTGCTTGATAGCCTCGCGTGGCTGGAGACAAGGCTGGCCAATGGCATCACGCTCTCCCCTCGTCTAGCCTGCACTAGCGATGGCTGGCCATTGGAGCTTTTGGCCGGCGAGAAAAGCACGAGATGAGTTGCTGAAGGGTGCAGTTTGAGAGTTTTGAGCATCAAGTCTTGAGTCTTTGTTTGAAAGAGTCAGTCTGTCTTGAGCGTTGAGAGAAAGTGTTGCTGTGGCTGGTTGAAGCGCTGGGACCTCTTGTCATCACGTCATCGGCTTTGGCGGGCTTGTCATCGGACAAGATCCATCACCAGACGAAGCTCTTGATTCTTTCGAGATTGATCTGGTCTAGTCTGGTTGGCCCATCTCTCTCGTCTTTCTTCTGTCTCTTCTCTCTCTTCTCTCTCTTCTCCATCTTCGTCTCTTCTCTCTCTCTCTTCTCTACGCCGCCGAGGCCTCCTCAACCACTGGCGCCTCTAACTTCCTCCAGACTCGCCCGCGATGCCCTCACGCGCCGTCTCTCCCATGCTCTCGCCCTCGTCACCCATCCTCAGCCCCCTCGAAGCCGTCACCGCCTCGTCCATGCACCCAGACCTCGTCCACCGCCTCCACCACGACAGCACCGTCCTCGCCCTCGCCGTCAGCGCCCAGCACGAGGCCATCTACGCCGGCACCCAGGATGGCGAGATTGTCGTCTGGTCTCTGGGAACCTACCGCCAGATTGCCCGCTTCCAGGCCCATAAGCGCTCCGTCCTCTCCCTGTCCCTCTCTCCCGATAACGGCCTCCTCTTCTCCAGCGCCGGCGACCCCGTCGTCAACGTCTGGTGCCCGCGAACCCTGACGCGCCTCTTTGAGATTTACGGCACCTACGACGTCGGCGACATCTTCTGCACCGCCTACAGCCCCAGCTTTGACACGCTCTTTATTGGCGCCCAGAATGCCTCTATCCAGTGGATTGCTCTCGACGATGCTGCTGCTCGCGTCGCCCATGACTCGCAACAGCACCCGGATCGCCGCAATCATCGCTTCTTCGACTCCAAGGCCGTCGGGGGCACCAGCACTCCGCGCCGCAACGACGACCGCTGGAGCCACATTCCTCGCGCCCAGGCTGTCCTCGAAGTCAACTCGGGCGCCATTCGCAACTTTGCCCACTACGGCTACGTCTACTGCATGCTCACGGCCAAGGCCCCGACGGTCCAGGCCAACGCCGACGACGATGTGCTGATATCCGGGGCGGGCGATGGCACCATCAAGCTGTGGAGTCTGGAGCCGAGGCAGGACGAGCAAGAGGGCAGCGTCGGGTATCCGGGCACGATCCGCGAGATTATGACGCTGGGAACCGACGATGCCGAGTCGGTGCTGTCCCTGGCTCTCGACGGATCATTCCTCTACGCTGGCAAGCTGGACGGTGTCGTCGAGCTGTGGGATCTCGACACGGCGCAGAGGCTGCGTGTCATCAAGGCCCACGATAGCGATATCATGTCGTTACAGATGGGCTGGGGGTATTTGTGGACGGCCGCTACTGATGGCTGGGCAAGTGTAAGTTGGCTCGCTGCCGGATACTGAGCTGGACTAATTTTGAGGGTGCAGAAATACAGCACCGCTCACTACGGCAAATACCAGCAAGCATCGTCAGACAACCTGGCGCAAAAGTATCAGTGCCTTAGCCGCTGGCAGGCACATCAGGGCAAGGTGTTGGCTTCGGCCGTCACAACGTATCGCAACGAGCAGTTCTTCATCACCGGCGCCAACGACGACAACATCTCCATCTGGACGCCCCGGGACAAGTGCGCGCAGACGGCAGTGGCCGAGGCCACGACGGACGACATGCTCCTATCGACGCTGAGAGACTTCATCTCGTACAAGACGGTCTCATCGCGACCCGAGTTCTCCGAGGACTGCCGCAAGGGAGCCACGTTCCTGGGCGCCCTGTTCAAGCGTCTGGGCGGCCAGGTGGAGATGCTGAGCACGGAGAAGCCTCACAACCCCGTCGTCTACGCGCACTTTTCGGCTAGGAAGGACTCGGCCGAGTCGCGCAAGCGCAAGCGCATCCTCTTTTACGGACACTACGACGTGGTGGCGGCCGACGGCAAAAAGGGCCACTGGACGACGGACCCTTTTACACTGCAGGGCACCAACGGCTATCTATACGGCCGCGGTGTGAGCGACAACAAGGGTCCCATTTTGGCGGCGCTGTACGCCGTGACGGACCTGATCCAGGCGCAGAAGCTGGAGAATGACGTTGTGTTTCTGATCGAGGGCGAGGAGGAGTTTGGGTCCCTTGGGTTTGAGGAGGCGGTACGCAAGAACAAGGAACTCATTGGCGACGTTGACTACATTCTGCTGGCCAACAGTTACTGGCTCGACGACGAGGTGCCGTGCCTCACGTACGGACTGCGGGGAGTGCTGCACGCGACGGTGTGCGTGGATGCGCCGCGGCCGGACATGCACTCGGGCGTCGACGGGTCCTACATGGTCAACGAGCCGCTGTCGGACCTGACGCAGATCCTGGCCAAGCTCAAGGGACCGGGTAACCGGGTGCAGATCCCGGGCTTCTACGACGGGATCCTGGCGGTGACGGCCGAGGAGGAGGCGCGGTACGACGACATTGCGTCGATACTGATCCGGGGCAAGCCCGAGGCCGGGCCCGAGGCGCGGCTCAAGCAGTCGCTCATGGCGCGGTGGCGGGCGCCCAACCTGACGATGCACCGGTACCGCGTGTCCGGGCCCGACGGCAGCCTGGTGAGCAGCCACGCGAGCTCGCACATGAGCGTGCGGCTGGTGCCCGGGCAGGAGGTGGACTCGGTGGCGGCGGCGCTGTCGGGGTTCTTGACGGATGAGTTTGGGCTGCTCGAGTCGCCGAACCGGCTGAGCGTGACGGTGAATAACCGGGCGGAGCCGTGGCTGGGGGATCCGGGCAATGCCATTTTTCAGACGCTCGAGGAGGCCGTGGTGGAGGCGTGGCCGGGGAGTTTTCGGGATGACGGCGACGAAGATGGTGACGGTGACGTTGGCAACGGCACAGATGTCGACGGAGATGGTGACGGTGACAATGGCAATGGCACAGATGGCCACGGCGACAATGGCAACAACAAAGACGGCCAAGCCAAGGAAGCACCCGCCAACAAGCAGCCGTGCAAACCGCGCAAGCCGCTGTACATTCGCGAGGGCGGGTCGATCCCGGCGATTCGGTTCCTGGAAAAGGAGTTTGGGGCGCCGGCGGCCCATCTGCCGTGCGGGCAGTCGAGCGACGCGGCGCACCTGGACAACGAGCGGCTGTGCCTGCAGAACCTGCTCAAGGCGCGCGAGATCTTTGCCAAGGTGTTTTCGCGGCTGTAGTTTGTGATGGGAGTGAGTGAATGTGAACTAGATACCCAGGGCCTGAGCGACTCGTGACGTGCGTAGAGCGAAACCTGTATGTGGCCATTGGGATGGATCAGTCAGTTTCCAACCTCTATAAATGTTGAACCGCCTGACAACCCTGGCTTCTATTACTTTGTTCATCTAGGCCTAGATGCTGTCACATCGGCTTGGCGCACTTGCAGGAACGAACCCATCTGGTCGAGTGCTGGCACCAGTCGACTGGGGCGCCAACTAGCAGGGGCCGATCATGGAGCGATCTGCACGGGGCGAGCGAGCATGGATCCGAAGCGCACCAAGCCATAGTCTGCGGACCATGATGCCCATGAATTGCGAAGAAAGACGGCGAGGCTTGAGCAAAAGTGAAAAAAGTATCCCCAGAGCCAAGATTCGATAGCACCCAGCCTCCCGGGAGCGGTACGTAGCAGACTTGCCTGAAGCGGAAAGCAGCTGTGACGAATGAGGAAGCAGGAGGTTGAGGGGGGTACGTGAGAGAGACATGTGTGAGTGTCAATAGTTGGGTGACGCTTTAAGTATCTCGCAGGTTTCTCTAGCCTTATCTATTTATAGGCGCTGCTGATCTAGCGTGGCGGGGAGGTGCAAAGGCGTGATTGGCTGGCTGCGCCTCTGGTGGATGGGGCTGGGTGAGGGCCAGGCGTGGGAGAACAATCAAAAACTTGCAGCGTCAGCAGCGTCAGCAGTTTGCGCTCAGACGGTAGAAAATAGGCCCAGAACGAGGGCATTTCCTCTCCTTTTCCCTCTGCAGACTTGTTGTTGTTGTTGATCTTTCTGCCCTGCTCTTGCATCTTTTGTTGTTGATACTCGCTCGCTTTTCCACTCACTCGCTTACCATCTCTCGCTCCCCATCTCTCGCTGTCATCTCGGCTCCGGGATCTGAATATCCTAGCCTGTGGGCCTTGATCGTCGTCGTCATCCTTTGCCAGCTGAGGGCATTGATTGCTTCTCTCGACGGGCAGGATTGATTCCAACGAGCTTTTGTTGGCCAGCCACTGCTCGACGCAAACACGGGATATACCGCCAGGCGAGACCAGCCCAGACCGCCCACGACGCCACAGGGTCGAAGCTGGAGGCTGAAGAGAGAAGCTGAACTGCATCGTCTCCTTTTGTCTCGGCAGCGTCTCCTTTTCCTCGACGGCATCTCCATTGCAGCATCAGCATCAGCATCTCCGGTCAACCGCCGCCATGGCCGCACGATGGCTCCCCCTCCCCCTCCTCCTCCTCCTCCTCCTCCTCGCCCCGACGGCCCTCGCCGCCGAAGACGACATCATCAAAAACGACTTTGCCAGCCTCTACCCCAAGAACGCGCTGCCATGCATGAACCGCTCCGCCACGCACTCGGGCTGCGAGGAGGGCACGCGCGCCCAGCTCAACACGTGCCTGTGCGGCAACAACAAGGACTTTGTGCTCAACATGGCCCAGTGCCTCGGCCGCGAGGACCACGCCGACGTCAGCAGCGTCTTTAGCAAGCTGACGCTCGTCTGCTCAGAGTCCAAGACGCCCCTGGTCATTGGCAAGACGGAGTTTATGGCGGCGGCGAAAAAGGGCGTTGCGCAGACGCAGTCGACGACGGCCACGACGAGTGCTACGACGACGGGCGAGACGGCGGATGCGACGACGACGACGGACGCTGCTGAGCCTACCGATACCAGCTCGGACGAGAGCAGCAGCAACAATGGAAACAACGGCGGCATCTCCTCGGGCGCCATTATTGGCATCGCCGTTGCCGCAGCTGCCGTGGGCGTCGCCGCCATCGCCGCCCTCACCCTCATCTTCCTCCGCCGCCGCCGCCGCAGCTCCGACGAATCCCACCCGATGCTGCCCCAAAACGGCCCCTACTCGAGCGTGCCCACCACCTTTCCACCCACCGAGCCGTCCCCGGGCCTCGGCATGATGGCTGGCCAGGACAACAAGTCGCCGTGGGCCAGCCCCGGCCCGCCGGGTTACAACAGCCCCGCCGCCGGCAAGGTGTGGCCCGCGTCGTCGCCGCCGCCCTCGCTGCCGGGCGCCTACTCGGGACCCTACGCGTCTCCGCCGCCGCCGGGCCACATTGCCGAGTTGCCGCCGCGCGAGGCTCCGGGCTTCGTGTATGAGATGGACGACACGTCGACGGGGGTTGCGTCGCCGAGGCCTGGGTATTCCATGTCTGGGGCGGCAGAGATGCCGGGGTCGCCGCCGCCAGCGCGGTAGTGATGGGTGTTGTTTTCTTTCTATAATGTTGACAGACGGTATTTGGGCATTTGGGGGGTTTACGCTGCGCTGGCAGGCCGATGGGGGCGTGTCAAAAAAGGGCGGCAGGCGTTTGTGCGTCATCTTTCTTCTTCGTCTACTACATTCTCTGGTGGTTATAAGGAGCCGGATAGAAGCCAGGCATAGCTGGCGAATTGATTCGTCACAATGACTTGATGCGTGTTGAATTTGAATATATTCAGAAGATCAACGTGGACAGAAGACCATCATGGACTCATCTGACAGTCGTTGCTTCTGAGACCAGGTCCTGGAGTCATGGGCGATGAACGTGACGGCTACTCCCGAATACACAATAACAACGTCAATAAACAAATCATGGCTGCTTGCAGACGGATATGCGGTGTCCTAGTGCTTAGTCGACAAAGCAAGCATCTCCAAGTTGTGGATGAGCGCGTCATCACTCACCTCTTCCATTCACGTTGCGTGGAATTCAATGACACCAACATCGACTCCCATGCCGAATTGATTGGCTGGCCCGCAAAGCCATGCTCTCTCGTCCCTTGTCTTGAGTTTGATGCGTGTATTTAAACATCCAGCCAGAGTCGTTTTACTTTCCGCGGTTCCGTGTCGTCTTCTTCATAAACCCCATTGGTTTGCCAACTAAATGCGTCTGTCCCCTCTCCGTGCTGTCTGCTTCCAGATTACGTGCAAAAAGTCTTTTACCTGCGCGACTGTAAAGAGGTACTCCATCATGCAGTCGGTTCAAAACACCATTGCCGAGAATTTCGGCAAGGTCATTCCCGGCAATGACCTCGCGGCAAAGGAGAATCAGTTCTCCCTCGACCAGGTGCCCGACCTCTCGGGCAAGGTGGCCGTTGTCACGGGCGGCTCCGAGGGCATCGGCTACGGCTGCGTGCACACGCTCCTCAACCACAACATTGCCAAGCTCTTTGTCATTTCCAACGAAAAGGAAGTGGCCGAGGGCGCCATGGAGGCCATCAAGGACGACCTGGGCACGCTCTCGGGCGACAAGGTCGAGTGGATGGACTGCGACCTGTCCGACTGGGAAGCCGTTGGCAAGGCGGCGTTTGAGATATCGGATCGGACAAACCGGCTCGACATTTTGATCAACAACGCCGGGCGCGGCATCATGACGGCGCAGAAGAACAAGAACGGCGTGGACCTGCACATGGCGACCAACCACATGGGCCACGTTGTGCTGACGAGCCACCTACTGCCGCTGCTCAAGCAGACGGCAGAAAAGGGCAACACGGTGCGCATCGTCAACCTGGGTTCCAACGCGCACGAGAGTAGCCCCAAGGATACCAAGTTTGCCAGCCTCGAAGAGCTCAACCAAGACCTGGGCCCCATGGGCCAGTACGGGCGGTCCAAGCTGGCCTCGATTTTGTATGCAAAGTACCTGGCGCGCCACCTGACGTCGCAGTACCCCAACATCCTGGCCAACGCGACGCATCCCGGCTTCGTCGAGACCAAGCAGTCGGTCGAGCACATCAAGGAGCCGTACCCGGTGCTGGGCTACCTGATGAGCCACGGCATGGCGCCGTTCAAGAAGACGCAGTTTGAGGGCGCTGTGTCGACCATGTATGCGGCCACGGCCGTCGAGAAGAGCGGTCTTTACATCTGTCCGCCGGCCATTGTCGAGGAGGGTAGCGCGCTGGCGAATGACGATGCGCTGGGAGAGCAGCTGATGGATCTGACGTGGAAGATTGTCGAGTCCAAGACGAAACAGACGAGCTCGGCCAAGGGATGTCCGTTTAAGGAGTTTTAGTTGATGCGAATTGATCGTTCTATCAGTCTGGCGTTGTTGCATGTCGTGGCCTCGTTGCATTTGATCGTCTCTCGTTCCATTCTCAATGCTTCTTCTTCTTCATCGTCGTGAGAAATGTCTGTTTCACAGCAGCGAAACTCGTCTAGATCCAGAAATGATATTGACGTCTCACCGAGGAATGCGAAGAAGCGAACAAGACTGGAGTGCCAGTGAATCATCGAGAATGAAAGAAGTCGTGGCGCATACAACGGCGTGGCTGTGCATTCAGCCTGTGGCGCACCACTCCACCATAGCTAAGCTCTCCACCAGCTCTCCAGCTCCACCATAGCTCCCGTTGCTCTTCGGATTTGCCCGCTATCGTCATGCCATTGCTGCTGGAAGATAGATAACAACTGAATCCTTACGCAAGGAATAGACTCCTGCTTTGGTAACTGTCTCTGTTCGGTTCATTCCTACTTTTATACTAGGAGCAGTTGGATCCAAGACCTCCACGTGACCCAATTGAGGCTATACATAACTGCATCTCAGATCCACACACACCGCATCCATCAGATCAACCACCACCACCACCAACCAACCAACGTGTTCTTCGCCATGGCTTCCAAGTCGCCCTTTGTCCTGATTACAGGGTATACTCACGCTCTGTCCATACCTAGAAGCCACTGCTGACTCTTGGACCCTCTTATAGCTGCTCGCCGGGAGGAATTGGCCATGCGCTGGCCCTCGAGTACCATCGCAAAGGTGAGCATGAGATACCTCGGTCTGCTCTGCTTGCACAAAACACTGACTTGCACAGGCTGCCATGTCATTGTTACTGCGCGTAACGTCGCCGTCATCAGCGATATGCAAGGCGAGCGCATGAGCCCCGTGGCTCTCGACGTCACCGACTCCAAGAGCATCGCCGAGTGCAAGGCCCGCGTCGAGGAAATCACCGGCGGACGCCTCGACATTCTCGTCAACAATGCGTGAGTCTGGGCCATGTCGATGACTCTCCTCCCAACTAACACCCGCGCAACAGCGGCCGCACTCATACCATCCCCGCCCTCGACATGGACCTCGACGACGTCCGCGCCACGTACGAGGCCAACGTCTTTGGCGTCATGGCCATGTGCCAGGCCTTTACGCCCCTGCTCATCCCCGCCCGCGGCCTCATCGTCATGGTCTCGTCCATCTCCTCCGTCGTCCCCTACCTCTTTGGTGCCATCTACTCGTCCACAAAGGGCGCCCTCAACGTCTACTCGCGCGCCCTGCGCCTCGAGCTCAAGCCCCTCGGCGTCCGCGTCATGGTCGCCATGACGGGCACCGTCAACTCAAACATCCACACCCACGGCTTCCGCTCCCTACCTTCCAACTCCTACTATCTCCCCGTCAGCGACGTCTTCCAGCGCCGTCTGACCTTTGGCCAGGACCACACTGCCACGACGGCTGATGTCTTTGCCCGCGGCTTCGTGCGGGAGTCGCTCAAGGGCGAGGGCTGGCTGGGTGGCTGGGTCGGCCGGTCTCCTGATTGGTACTGGGCCGGCGGCAAGTGGTTTACCGCCTGGTTCCTGACGCTGGTGCCGCGCTGGATGAACGAGAGCGTCGTGGGCGTCTTTTTCGGTGTGGGCAAAATGACGAGGCGCATCAATGCTGCCATGACGGCCAAGAAGGATTGAGCTAGGCATCGAGGTTGGATGGATGGGATTGGTGTCTTATGGCGACGGTGCCCTACAGTATGGAGTTACCAGGCAATCAAAACGCGTGCATGTTTATTGGTGAATATTGATTGGTTCTATCTGTTTATTTCCTGGGTGCTGGCCTCGAAAGCAGTGCTATGCTGGCTCCTTGCAGGGCTTGTCGCCATGCAGAGTCTGCACTGAACACTCTTTGAGGCTCTGTACATGTTGAATGAGTAGAATATCGGCGTATATCTCATTATGGGGAGGGGTGCGCTCAACCAGCGACAGAAGACAAAACGGCCGTTGGTACTGTCGAGTCCAAGGTCGAGGCGCGTGCGGCAGCAAGTGCAGCTGCCTTTCTGGCCGAGGTCGTTCTCCCATGAACTCGCTGGCTTAAGAAACACGATGGGTGGTTTCTTGGTAATCTTTGGCGTGAATCGGTCGTGCCGAGTCGGGCAATCGTAGGCTTCCTGGCCTCGCGCCATATCCGATGTGAAGGGGACCAGAAACAGGTCGGTTGGAGGATACATGTCTGTTTATATACTTGGCTGCGACATGTCCCCGGCTGCACAAGAATGAATCCAGCCTCTATGGTCGCCCATCTCGATCGGAAGCCTCGATTGGGCTGTTGATCAGACTGTTATATGGTAAGTGTTTCGCCGGACGCCTCGAAGGTGTTGATGGCTCTGTTATTCAGAAGCCAACGAGGACTTGCTTTGGGGGAGGCAGAGCAGCTTTGACGGTTTTGTCGCTGTCGGGACGCTACCAGCATCATTATTCTTGCCCACTTCCGCTAAGGTGGAGTGGCGGACTCTGACACAGCAGTCGCAGTGGTATAACTAACTTAGTATCTGGTCGAGTTGGAGTCCTGCCAGCACGGGACCGAGGGCTGTTGGGTCTATGTGCTTCTTATAAGACCGATGTGGCCTTTTGGGGTTCTGGTTTATACTCGAGAGCCGTCAGCTCGGTACCGAAGCTCCTGGGCTACCTTGAACTCGTGGTAGGTCTCATCAGGACGAGGCTTCGGGTGCTGTTGCGCCAGATGGGTGTCACCGCTGACAGGCAAACTGGCTAGGACTCTTGATTGATCAGAACCCACCGAGAGCCAGGATGGTTCTTGGAGGGTTCTGATCATGTCCGGACATGGGTACAGCAAACCTTGACCGTGCATTTGTAGTCGGCCTGGTCCTGGGTGGGGAGATTCTTTATATAGGAGATGACTGAGGGTGAGCATCTATAGACACACTGTGAGAGAGGGAGAAGTGACGTCTTGTCATCTGGACTACCGGGGAGAGAGCTGGTATATATACAGCGGCCATGCCCTTCCAGATGCTTCCTTTTGCCGTCGTCTAGTTTTCTCGCGTAAGTGTGTTGCTGCAATCTACAGCTCGCTTAGGCGGAAGCCTGTTGGTAGTTTGCAAGTGGCGATCAAGCAGTTTTGGCGACGGATGTTGGCAATCTGCAAACGTGCATTTGACGCGCGTTGATGGTTTGTGTAGATGCTTTGTCTTTGAGCAGAGCTTGACGCAATTGTTGGCTTGGGTGTTTGGGAGAATTGGCAAACTGCTTATCCACGACAGCGACAGTGTCGAGCAAGCATCATTCACCGTTGGCCGCCAGGCCAGGTCGCCAGGCCAGGCCGGCCGCATTCACAGAAGTCAATGGAGAAGGGGAAACTCGACTTGTCTGCTCTTGGATGAGGCGTTGAACAAAGGCCAGGTCTGTCCATGCTCTGGCAGTTGTAGCACTTGCTCAACTCTGCGGTGTCGGCAGTTTAGAAACTACCTAGACAAGGCTTTGAGTCCAATTCTCAGCCGCTTCTTTGATCACAGCGACAGCCTCAGGATGGATGCCGTTTTAACGCCGACGTTGGGAGATGTCAAACGCGCAGGCTGAAAGTACCTTAACCTCGTTGGCTCAATTGCTCCAATGTCTTAGTCACTCCTCATGAGGATGTTGTCTCACAGTCAGCCCTGATCCAGATGTCGGAAGCGCCCGGTACCTGCGACCGTAAGCTACACACACACACATCAGTCATCCATCTGATACTTGCATGTCAATTGCCCATTGAGTCGAGCATTCATTCTGATGATAAAAGAAGGATTTAAACATGCTCAAGTCGGCTACCCTACAGCAAGATCATCTCGAGTCATGGGGCTGGAAACTGTGGACCTTGATGGACTGCCAAGATGCGCGATGGTCCAAGAGAAGGGCCATCAAGGTGCGCAGGAAGAACAGGGCAATCAATGCCTGCAGTGAAGATTCTACCAAGTATGTAATGGGGGCTCTAGGCTCCAGTTGACTGGCTCTGACAGGGCAATGAGGGTATTCTGAGCCCAAGTCCTAGTCTATTTCATCCATTGCCACCCGCTGCCAACCAACCAACCAAGCCAACTTGTTCAAGCTGACCAGAGCCAACAGCCAAGGTGAGACAGAAGAGCCGGGATTGACCGCGGTGGAGCATCCAGCATCCCATCAGCAGGCGAAGCAGGAGTAAGTGAGCTGAGAAGTGAGGGTATTGTGAGTCCCCTGCAGAAGAGAAGCGAAGCTAGCCTTGACTGGCTTGACTGGGCTCGCCAGGGCAGGGCAGGGCGTGGATATATCATGGACGATATGATATGCCTGCTCTGCTCTGCTCTTCTTCTCTTCTGCAAGACACGGCTATAAAGACAGTCACTTTCTCACTCATCCATAGCCCGTTGGCCATTGTTGATTCTGGTTCTCTTCCCTGCTTCTCGAGACATTCACTCCCCTCCATCCTCATCATGAAGTCTTCCGTCCTTGTCGCCGCCCTCTTCGGCCTCATCCCCGCCGCCTTTGCCCAAGAGGCTGGCCCTTCTCCCACCGAGAGCTACGGCTGCGAGCCTCACGGTGACCACTACCACTGCGAGGGTGCCCGTACTTCCGAGGCTGCCTCTGACATTACCTCGTCCGTCAAGTCTGCCGTCTCGGCCAAGACGACCATCTACCACACCGACGACGATGAGGACCACTCCCACTCTCACGCCGCCGGCACCGGCTCCGCTGGTCCTTCGCCTACTGAGTCTTACGGCTGTGAGCCTCACGGCGACCACTTCCACTGCGAGGGTGCCCGTGCCACTCTGAGCACCGCCGTCACCGTCTCCGTCTCTGGAAGCGTCACCACCACCGTCACCGGCAGCGCTGCCACCACTTCTGCTCACGACGACGACGAGGACCACGACCACGCTGCCGGATCCGGCTCCGCGGGCCCTTCTCCTACTGAGTCTTACGGCTGCGAGCCTCACGGCGACCACTACCACTGCGACGGAGCCCGTGCCACGACCTCGGGCGGCAGCGGCAGTGACAGCGCCGCCTCGGCCACCGAGTCGGAGCCTGCCGTCGACACTGGCGCCGCTGCCATGGGCATGGTGCCCGTTCTCGGCATGATTGCCGCCGTCGTTGTTGCTCTGTAAGGGGCCAAGACTTGATGGACGAAGATTATGGGATTCGGATTACAGGAATTGCACACGAAAAGCACATGGGAGATGAGAAAGACTTGGCTGTAGATGTGGAGGAAAAGCCTTTGTAACATTCTTCAGCCTCGCTAGACGGATGGACGTAGATGAGTCCTCGCTGGCTACTGCTTAATACACCGATAGACTGTTTGTCTTGTCATGATTCTGAAGTTGTTATGATATGTGAAGCGATGTTGACTGGTGTTGGCCATGAGACGATTGTGATATCTGGTGCCCCTCGACGTTGGACTGACCATCAACATGCCACTATTCCCACTTGTAAAACGACTTGCGGCTCTGTGACTCGGAGAATAAGGTTAATCTCCATTAAGCGTACCGCTACGCACGAGTCGAGTCTTGTGCTGCACGCAACCGCCATGCCGCATCGTGCACCACGTCCATCTACATGATCGGCTCCGACGAAGCAATTCATGCAAACCATTCACTTCTACTCACCACCAAGAGAGCATGGCGTATAGCTTGTCCATCAGGGTCCCCATCCCCGGTGGCGAGAGGGGGTGTGTAGCCAAGATGCCTCGCATCCCGATGGCGATCCACCTGCGGCCATTTCCATTTTATCCCTCGGCCCTCTTCCCACGGGATATCGCTCTGCAAGCTCTGCAAGCTCTGCAAGCTCTGCTAAGCCGTGAGGGGGCCCGGTGAAGAATTGGGAAAGCGGGTGTGCCATCCTTGATGCACGGCCGGTGACGGAGGCGGATGCCATACATGCTTAAACCAAACTCAGTTTTGAAGCGTAAATGCCATGATCAAGATGATGTGCATGCATCTTCAGGCACAAGCCAGTCTAGTTGATTCTCGATATTAAGATGCAGTTGATGAGCCAGATTACTCAAACCCAAGTCATCTACAGATGGCACATTCAGCGTACAGCCGAGTCAAGTCCTAATGGTTCGTCTTGGCATCCGCCTCCCTGCAGGCGACAAGTGAGCTTTCCACTATGGATTCCTGGCAGACATGCCACCTACGATGCTTGCCTGTTACATTTGGGAGAAAAGCACGGGCTGGAAGAGTTGACGCGGTGGTTGGCGAGGCGAAAACAGAGAAAAACACCACGACGAGACTTGGCAAAAACCATCAAGGTTCTCGGGCAGATCAACAAGCATTAGAGAGTGGACCGGGGCCGCTCGCACTAGCAAGGGTCTCACTTTGGCTCCGCCAGCATCCTTGCTTGACCCTACGTAGCAAAGCCAAGTCAAGTCAAGTCAGTTGAGAGACGCACGTTGGGAGCTGCCATGGACGAAAAGCTAGACTTTGGCGGCCGTTTTCTCGAAACAATCCATTCGCCCGTGATTGGTTCCGTCTGCCTTGTGCCATTGCCATCTCTTCGCCAGGGTCATCATTCGCAACCGCCTCCAAGATGAAGCCCGTCAATTGGCTCCTCGCGGCCGTGCTCGTGGCGGCTTCATCGCTCGCAGAGCATCTTGAGCCTGTGTCACCCAGCCCAGAGCTGGCCTCGACGTCGCTGGGCTTTGGGCTCGACGCCATTGGCTCCCCCGTTGAACTGCACGAGATCCTCGTCACTCTCCAAGACGTCTCAGGCGGCCCAGACACTCCGTGGCATCGCCATGAGAAGACGAAGCTGCTCACGAGGCTGAGCCGGCAGCATGGCTCGTGGTCTGCCAACCACCCGCGATACCGGCTCCTGGAGGCCCTTTATGGCTTCAGTCGCTATCGGGAGCGGCAGCTGGCCGAGGTGAACCGCATCAAGAAGCTGTACAAGCACGCTTCCAAGCAGCAGAGAAAGGTATACACTCATATCTAGCATCTCACTCGCCTTGCCTGTATGCTCATACCTGGCCGTATGCTTACACCACTATAGCTGCTAGACAAGACTATCCAGTACACGAAAAAGTTCAACCGCATAGATCACCTGCTGGCCAAGAACCAGGAGCTGTGCGACCGCATCGTGCGCACCGCCCTCGACTTCTACGACATCCCCAAAGCCGAGCTGCAGGAGCACGTCAAGGCCGCCGAAGCTGCCGGCCGCCTCGCCGACAAGATCTCGGTATCGCAGGCGCTCAAGCACTTTGTGCGCGACTGGACGACGGCGGGCGCCCACGAGCGCGACGGGCCCTTTGCGTGCCTCCTCAAGACGCTGCCGGCGCTGTATCCCGACCGATCGGCCCCGGTCAAGGCGCTGCTGCCGGGCTCCGGGCTGGGCCGGCTCGGGCACGACTTGTCGGCGCTGGGCGGCTTCAACGTGACGGTCAATGAGTGGTCCATGTACATGAATGTCGCGTACCGCTTCGTCGAGGCGCACCGCCGCCGCGAGGGCCAGGGCGTGCATCCCTTTGTCGACGGATGGTCCCATCACGCCCGCGAGGCCGACATGCTGCGCGAGCTGCGCTTCCCCGACGCGGCCGTGAATGCGAGCGGCGTGCTCCTGGTCGAGGGCGACTTTACGACGGCGTTTGCGGATGCGGCGGGCGCGTACGATGTCGTCGTGACCTTTTTCTTCATCGACACGGCGCGCAACCTCATGAGTTACTTTGACACGATTCAGCGCGTGCTGCGTCCCGGCGGCCGCTGGGTCAATCTGGGACCCTTGCTATACGGCACGGGCCCGTTTGTGCAGTTGACGCTTGAGGAGATTGTGGCCGTGACCGAGGCCATGGGATTCGAGTATGAGGCTACGACGGAGGCGGCGTGTGGCGAGGAGACGTTGGAGGGGAAGACGGTGCGAGGGCTTGAGGGTATCTATGGGTTTGACGAGAGGGCGTTGACGAGGAATGCGTATAACGCGCAGTTTTGGGTTGCGAGGAAGAGGGAGTGAGGGATGGATCCATCTATTTGGTCGAGGCTACGTATATCCAGACTTGAAATGGTGGTCTTCATCTACTATCGCCAGTATATCAAAGGACCTGACTACACTGAGCACTCATTCGTCTCTACTTTACCATGTACTCTGTGCTTGCATTCTATCCCATCACAACAGCAGTCACCATGTCTTTCTTACCAGCCATGTCCAATCCATCCATGTCCATCCCTGCAACTCGAGCCAAACCCACAAAGACCCCGGCCATCTACTACCAACTAGCTCGCCCCGTCGCCATCCATCTTGTCCATCAAGGTTCTCCGCGTCTCCAACGCCAAAAGGCCCTTTTGCCTCCTGCTCGTCGTCTTGGCAGCCCAGGCTTGGCTTGGCCCGTCTTTCAAGGGCCCGTCATCCTGCTTGTCGACGCCGTGGTAGGCTCGGCTGGCACCGACCGGGACATGTCCGTGAGGGCCTCCACCTACGTACATGAAGCCATGTCTGCCATGTATTATGGACTGCAGTATGGAGACGGGAGAGGCTCTATGCATACACCCGACCCGCAGAGCCCTTCTTACCTGCAGACGCCAAGATATGCTTCTCCTCATGCTTCTCTCTATGCTTCATTGCCTTAAGCTCACCGCCGTTAGCTTGGGAGCCATGAGGACGAGTAAGCTTCTTTCACACCTGCATTTAGCTTGTAGGTACGAACATCATGGTCTTCTGTGTTCTTCAGTTGGTCTTTGAATGACTGGCCTGAGCCCATCAATCATGGCTCTCTCTTCATGCTTGGCTTGCTGCCCAAGAACAACACCGTACTAAACAACACCGTACTAAACAACACCGTACTAAACAACGCCGTACCGCTAGAACACAAGATAGTGTCTTGACAATGGACGTCTTTGGCAGGAGAAACGGCCAACAGCTTGTCAAAGACTCAGACTAGTAGGGCATCCGCTCCATGATCCCGGTGAGGCACATTAACGCCACCTACGATCTCACGCCCGGCCGCCTCCACCTGGCCGGGACGTTGTTCTCGTCTCTAGATCAACGCCCCCCGACACGAACGATTCCAAACCTCCCTTGCCCTGCCCGTTGCTGCTTCTGCTGCTCTGCTGCTGCTGGCCACTGGCCACAATGGAAAAGCTGGTCCGCAAGCAGCCAAGGTTGATCATCCGGTGAGGACCTTGATGCTACGCTCTCTCTCCACTTGGCTTGCCATCCCCCCCATGCCTGCAGAGGCTTCATAGACGCCTCACATACATATCGGCTATACATATCGGCCTGTGAGTCCCGTCGTCTTGACCTCGTTGCTTTCCCCCCATATCCGGCCCCACGAGAGAACCAAGTGTCTGCAGTTGCTCTGTTTAGATGCGCCGCTGGACTAGAAGCAACAACAACAATAACCTCGGAACCTCAAACTGCGACATCATGGCGCGCACACGCAAGCACTGCGGGAGCCCTCTCGCCGCCCTCGTCGGCGCGGCCCTCTTCGTCACCATGGTCTCGGCGTCGGTTCAGCCTCGCCAGCAGGCTTCGTCCACGACTACGGGGCTGGCCTTTGAGCAGGTGACGGACTGCCACCCTCACGGAACTGTCCAGTGAGTCTTGGCCTTGTTTACAATTAGATCCGGACTGACCAGGTGTCGCAGGTACTGCATGGGCCCGAGTGCTACCGAGTATCAGATCAAGGCGGATGCCACTGCGACGGGAACGGCAGACTTGCCCGAGTCGTACACTGACTGCCACATGCATGGCCCCGAGACGTGAGTCTACTTGTATGTGGTGATGCTGCTTGCAAACGGCATCGCTATCGTCATGCTGCCACTGGCTAATACGCCCTAGTTTCTGCATGTCCCCCAGCGGAGGCGAAGTCCAGCTCATCGGTGAGGACGATGTCGTCGAGACGGGCGCAACCAGCGCCTCTGGCCCCAAGATCACCGCCATTACCGACTGCCACCTGAGCTCAAGCTCCGTGTACGTGGATATCCCAGCAGTTTCTCTTATATCGTCACTAACAAGGCTTTGTTTCCAGCTACTGCTCCGCAGACTCAACCGAGTACTATGTCCAGACGAGCATCACCGCCACCGGCGACGTGCCTCCTCAGTTTACCGACTGCCACAGCCACGGCGAGGAGATGTACTGTGTTTCCGACGACGGCGAGGCTCCCGTCCTTCTTGCCGACGATGTCGAGTCGGGCAAGGCGGATCCCGATGAGAAGCACTGCCACTTCCACGCCGGAGTTGAGTAAGTTGTTCTGTATGTGTTCATCGTGTTTGGCGGCTAACTCATCATTCAGGCACTGCGTTGGCGCCGGAGGAGAAGAAGGCGAGCGCTCTTGTGAGCGGACTGACCGCGATTACAAGATTGGCATTCGTATTGGCATGCTATTTGTCGTTCTCGTTGCCAGCAGTATTGGTATGCTTTCTCTGATATTCCGCAATTCCTCTGCAATGCCTAACCCTCGGCAGGTGTCTTTGGCCCTATCCTCATGGCCCGCTTCGTCCAGGTCAAGACGAACATTGTTCTCGTCATCCTCAAGCAGTTTGGTACCGGCATCATCATCTCGACTGCCTTTGTCCACGTATGACCCCGTATCTTTACTCTTGATTGAGACAACAAGAACACTAACAAGCCCCAGCTCTTCACCCACGCCACGCTCATGTTTGGCAACTCGTGTATCGGCGAGCTCAACTACGAGGGCACCACGGCTGCCATTGTCATGGCCGGTCTCTTCATCTCCTTCGTCATTGAGTTTTGCGTCGGCCGTGCTCTCCGCTGGCGCGCCACCAAAAAGGAGGATACCGACGAGACGTATCTGTCGCCCAAGGCTGTCCAGCGGGCCGAGACGACCAACGTGACCATTATGGAGATGGGTATCATCTTCCACTCCATCTGTCAGTCCTCCCGTTGCTTCATGTCCACTGTCTGTTCGTTGCTGACTCTGTGTAGTGATTGGCATCACTCTTGTCGTCGCTGGCGACTCCTTCTTCATCACCCTCTCCATCGTCATCATCTTCCACCAGCTCTTTGAAGGCATCGCCCTCGGCACCCGCATCGCCGCCCTCGGCTACGGCGACTCATTCGCCTCGTCGGCCATCAGCCACGCCCAGATGCACTCGCACAGCGCCCCCGCCGTGCCAGCCTCGGCCCGCACCGGTCCCTGCGCCGTCTCGACGCTGCGCAAGCTCATCATGGGCGCCGGCTTCGCCCTCGTCACGCCCATTGGCATGGCCATTGGCATCGGCGTCCTCAAGCGCTTCAACGGAAACGACCCGGCCACGCTCATCGCCATTGGAACCCTCGACGCCCTCTCCGCGGGCATCCTCACCTGGGTCGGCCTCGTCGAGATGTGGGCGCACGACTGGATGCTCGGCGGCGAGCTGACGGATGCAAACGCCCTCACCACGACGCTGGCCATGTTTGGCCTCATTGCCGGCATGGTGCTCATGAGCGTGCTGGGCAAGTGGGCGTAAAGCACGACGTGACAAGAGAGGAAAAAAATGGTAGTTGATGACTGCACGGATCACGTACATAGATATGCATATACACATTGGACTTAGACTGCGAGGTTGAGAGGGGGTGAGATGGAGGATGGTTTGCCTACGGTAGACTTGTGCTTCGTCTGGCCCTTTGTCTCTCATTAGATCGTAATATTATGATTACATGGTATCTGTTGGACTTGTAAGCTGTGACCACCGGGAAAAAGAACCAGTTGCTACGAAGAACCAGGTAAACTGGAATGGTCGAGTTGCAGAGATCAGAGATGATGGTGACGAACCGCTGGCGAGACTGATGGAGCCATTGCTCTGTGATATGGCTATATGAGTATTCATGATTTGTTTTTTATCTGTACAACCTATTTGCAATGGCACCAGCCAAAGATGACTTATTTGTTGTTGCAACAATTATACCAGTCAGGTCAGCCCAGTAGGTAGCATCGGTATCTCATCCGAAGGGCTGCGCAGCGATCTGATCACTCTCATCCTCGATATATGCTCTGACTTGTGGCCTCCAGGATATTCAAAGTATTGATGACTGATTATATGATCGCATCAAGGGTGAATGTTAGCAATGACCTTGGTTACTCATCACAAGACGTGGCTGAGCTCGGATAGATTACGAGAGTTTAGGCTCGGGACTGACTCCGGAGGTGGAACCTCAACATCGGGTGCTTGACCGTAGACTTGGCTTTCAACCGGATGTTCAGCATTCTTTCATATCCAACTCTATACTGACCGAGTCTCTGCCATTGACAATGAGCGCCTTTACTGTCCTCGGCGATGCCGCCGTCCACGGAATCCTCATCAACCTTGCCCGCAGCGACATCATCTCTCTCAAAGACGAGATGGAGAAATCTCTCATCCAGTTCTCCAAGGATCAAAAGCGCCTCTATCAGCCTGCTCCAAGCGTAGTAACACACCCAGACGGCCAAAAGACCTTGTTCCGACCCTTTACCTCGCCAGCCGCCGTCGGCGCAAAGATTGTCGTGGACCCTGCACCCGTCCAAGGCCCAGATGGAACATGCCACAAGCCTCCTCTGCAGGGGCTCGTGGTTCTCTGCGACTCGCTCGGCCTGCCGATGGGCGTCATTAATGCGGAAGAAGTCACCGGGTATCGCACCGCGATGAGCGCTATGATTCCGTACATGTGGCGTCGCCATACGGGCAGCGTGGTCATCTTCGGGGCTGGCAAGCAGGCGTTGTGGCATGCGCGACTGGCCCTTGCGTTGAGAGGAGATGAGATTCGATCCGTCACGATTATCAATCGCTCCGTGGCTAGAGCTGAGGTTTTGGTCAGGCAGATCAAAGAGGAGAATCAGACTCGTTGGAAGTCATCCTGCACATTGGCGTCTCTTGACATGACGTTGCCAGACTATGACCAGCGTTTGGGCTTGCTACTATCTGATGTCGACGCTGTATTCTGTACCGTACCGTCCACGGAACCCTTGTTCTCGCTGCAGCATTTGATCGGCAGCGGATCTCGCAGGAGGAATCCATTCATCTCGGCCATTGGGTCCTGGCAGCCCAATATGATCGAGGTAGACCCAGACGTGCTTCGGCACGCGGTGGAAAAAACTGGCTCCCAGGAAGGCTTGGTCGTCGTGGATGACCGCCAGGAAGCGTCCATCAAGTCGGGCGAGATTATCCAGAGTGGGTTGAGCGCAGAGCAACTAGTCGAGGTGGGAGAGATATTGGGCTCTGTGCAAAAGGGCAAGGGTTTGCCCGAACGGCTCCAGGATGGGTTTCTCGTCTTCAAAGGTGTCGGTGTAAGCGTTACGGACCTGGCGGCGGGCAGTGCTATCCTTGCTCTTGCTCGAGCACGTAACATTGGTATTCCCATACCAGACTTTTAGTCATTTGGATCTTGATGTGTTGGTTTCAAGGAACATGGACTCAGCTAGATTCAAAGCCCTAACTTGCGATACCTCAAGTTCTACTATGAGCATGGCCTTGACTGTCTAACTGAGCAACTCGTACATCTCCGAGACTAGGGACACCCGAAGAACCTCATACAGAGTGATTTGGAGCAAACCTGACCGATTCAAGAGACACGTTGGTCCTGGAAACAACCCAATAAACATAAAGATCCAGAGCTCACCCAAGAACAGCCGACTTCTTCGCATAAACTGCAACATAAACAAAACGGGACATTCAAATTCGTATCAGAAGGAGAACATCTGCCGTCCGCGACGTGCCCTCCCATGACTTGACATGTCGCAGCACAAGACATCTCCTTCATCAAGGCCTTGAAGTAATGCTCCAGAAATACCCGCAGATGTAAAGAGTACCTTGACTATTCCGCCATTGGCTTCCTTGGCGGTCATCGTCTTCAGACATCCTACAAGCTGGAGCAGTTTGGCTGTGATACTTTCCGCTTCATCGTCTTCCAACAAATTAAACCCATCGACTGCAATCAACAACATGGGCAGATTGATGCATACGACAAGTCCACTGAGATAACCCAGCATCGCTTCCCATGAGCGCAACGTCCCATCAACGCTGGACAGCGCTGCGGCACCAAAGTCGGCTCGTGAGGCGCTAAATTCTGCAGGCAACAGGTTTACCAGTTGCCGAATCATTGAGCAGAGCAATGCGCAAAGCTCCATCGACTCCTTGGTTCGACCAGGCGGCGGATCCTCAGACGACAGACGACAAAAGTAGGACACGACGGGAATTCCAGCCTCTCGAGCCATGCTGACGTATGCTCCGGCAGACTTTTGCAACAGGCCTTCGCCATTCGCAAAGCGGCCTTGGACATAGAGAACCCGAGACTCCATGTTTGTTGTAAACTCGCGCAGTTTGGACACGAAGGAGCTTTCTGCCAGGAGGGGAGAGATCAAGTCGTGAAAGGGATTGACTTGGTCGCGTTCAAAGTAATCTTCAAGATGGCGGGATGCAAACTTGACGTCAGAGCCGTGGTAGATTCTTGGAACCGCCAAGGACTGGTGTATATCTTGGTTTGCATCAACCTCATTGCCTAGAGATTGTATAAGTTTCTGTCAAGTTGGCATGGGTCTTCTGTTCTCACCTTTCGCAGCTTCAATAGACAATAGACCTGGGGACGGAGGTGCTGTAGAGTTCGCCTGCTGTGCAAGCAGACTACTTACTGCTGTGCCAGTGATGCTTTGAACTATCCTGTCGTGATATTGCTCAAACAACGACTCCATCAAACTTCCCCAGTTCTTTTGGGACTCGGCAAACTGCTGGTGAAGAACATCTTGGACAAAAATGGCCGTGGCTTTTTCTTTCGTCTTGGAGTCCCGGTGCTCCTTTTCGTGGACCTCGATGAGGTATCGAAGACTCTGGCTTGTCTCCTCAGAAAGCATCCGTGATACCTTGACGTCGGCAGACATGTGGTGCTGGACTTCTGTCGAGAGTACCAACGAAGTCTGTTTGATCTTGTTCAAGTCATCCTGGAATATTTGGTTAATGTTTTCATTGAAACTTCTGAGAAATCGCGTTCGACTGCGATCAGTGAACCAGGCCATGAATCTGCTGAGGTAGGTGAAGATCTGGCAGTACAGGCGCATGGTCAAGAGTTCGATACGGGGTGTTTTATAGACCTGGCTCTTCTCGGCAAGTTTGACCGCATCATTGATCTCGACAACGCCTTGCGCAAATGACTCTGTAATGTTAATATAGTTGGCAGAAGCCTTTACGATGTTAGCTCATACTAGACTTGCGTCGTTAAGCTTACCTTGATAATCATGGTCACGGAGCCGGCTATAAGCGACATGTACTCTGTCTCGGACGGGAGCATCTTGAGGGCTGTTGAATGATTGTGTAAGCCGTTGCACATTTTTCGAACCCATTCTTTGGCCCGGCCAACCCGACTATCCTGGCCCTTTTTATCCCAGACTTCTTGAACGTCTGAGATGGCGCTTTCAACATCCGACCAGCTGGCTGGCCATCGAGTCGTCTTTGCATAGTCTGGCACGAGCTGCTGGAAGTTTGACATGGACGCCATGAGCTCAGCTTTGGCCTTTTGAAAGAGGACGACGTCTTCGGGCCTGTCGGAACGATTAGCCACTCTGGCAGCAAGGCTGATATCGGTTGGACGAACTTGTCAGTATAAAAGAGAGCTTCGATGCGTTTTCTCTCCATCTCCCTCTGTCTTGTACGCTCTTCCAAGAAGAATGTCCGCGCTTGCGTATACTCTTCATCGCGCTCTTCGGCGTCTTGACCTGCTGCGATTGTAGCCTCCATTTCCCATGAGAAGCGCTCTACGAGGGCGCCAGGCTGCGGGTCGGCCATCCTTGGATCAATCGAGATCGCGGGAATATTTACACGAGCTCTGTCTGACGTGCAGTCCGCGTGATATTTGTATTGGTCTTAAAAAGGCTTGTGAGGGCCTCAAGATGTCACGCTCGGCTTGTTTTTAGGCTCATGACAATCCACGACAGGCGGGACCAGCCTAACCAGTACGAGATAAGATGAACTATGGCAAAGCCCATGGTAATATGTTCCTACCATGTATTGCAATCCTCCAGCTTCCATCTAGAGGCGTGGCCGAGCCAGGGTGCCCCGGTCATGAGCCGATTCCTGCATAAGCGCGCATTG
This sequence comes from Pseudonectria buxi, assembly GCA_003693545.1. NCBI lineage: Eukaryota > Fungi > Ascomycota > Sordariomycetes > Hypocreales > Nectriaceae > Pseudonectria > Pseudonectria buxi. The sequence goes on from QUZG01000146.1 coordinate 158,984, forward strand.
AGCTCGCCACGGATGTAAGCCCGTCAGCAATATTGTCACATCCTAGGGTTACAAGCTGAATCTCAAGGCGTGGCACCCGGATGCCTAATAAGACTGGTTCGCGCTCTCGTCTACTTTCTCCTCCACGTCTCCTTGATATACATCCTGCGTGCTGTTTGATTCGAATGGCAGCACGACCATCTTGGACCAAGCGAGGTCATTCTACAAAGCCATGGATGACCCAGGAGAGGCTACCGGTAATGGCTCTCCTCCAAAGACTAAACACCCAAATCCGATCAAGTACAGGGTTGAATACGTGAGCGAGACTTCCAACTACACCGCCTCTTTTGACGGGCTAGATGAAGAGACAGACCCATCCCAAGACCCGGTTCTGGAGTTTGTCGAGGTCCGGCGAACTGATGAGTACATCTCGCAATCGGAGACGAACGGCAGCACGAAACGGTACACGGAGAAGAGCAAAGGCCATGCCTACGTTCGGATCATTTCACCAGCTGTGAATGAGGCTCTACGATGTGTCGTCGACTATTTCCCAGGCCTTGACCTATCAAAGAGAATCATCCATGTGCACGAACCGTTTGAAGTGTTTGTCTTTTACGAGAAAGAACTCGACGAATATCGCAAGCGACTTGACGAGGACACGACGGGAATCTCGGAGTCTTGCAAAAACCGGTTTGCCTCTGAACATGTTGCCATAGCCCAGGATTTCGTGAGGCAGCGGGTTCAGAAATCAGTCGATGAGGAAAGAGAACGACACTCACGAGGCGTGGTATCGTTTGACATGCTTTGGCTGTTGTACAAACCTGGCACCGATTGCTACGTCGACCCTTACATCACTGGTGAACTTGATCCTCACGTCGTGAGGAGAGTGTGGTTTGATCTGACCAATGGCACTACCAATTGCTACAATATGTCATTTTGGAACATCAAGGGCAATGAAGATTACGTTGGCCCAGCTGAAATCACCGACGACGTCCAGCGGTTCGCAGGGGAAAAGGATATTGTTTCTCTCGAATCATATCCTTGCGAGTATGCATCGCTTACACCAGGAATCGAACCAGGCGATATTGCCAAGCTTAAACAGCATTTCGTCGACAGAGGAAAGAAATGGTATGATTTAAGGCGTACAAAGCGATACCAGGACTTTGACGGAATCACGACAACCTTTCCAAGATGTACCGTGAGTACTTTTGAATTCTCGCTTACTTCTCACCTGTCTAAAGTGCTTTACAGTATACCAGTCTTGCTATTGTCGATCCCATTCAATTTGCAATGAGAAATGGTGGCGTTGTCAACCAGGCGGAGAGGGTCGTTTTACTGGACAACATTGCTCACCCTACCAGTCCCCTAAAGATATGCTCTTGCGATCGATGCGAGAGAGTCATCTATTCTCACGCGGTGAAGCCTCGATTCGTCGGGTATTCACGCATGAACCCGTTTGCCGTCGTTGAGCTCACAGAGCACCAGTACTTTCTTTGTGATAGGATGTTGGAGGCGTTCCTGTTCAAAACCAGGACTTGGGGTAAGTCTCCATGCTGTACGAGAAGATGTGGGAAACTGACCAATACGTGGTAGAGGAACTCCACGTGTCCGGCTTTGGCAAAGCTACTTTTGACCAAACCCTTTTCTCTCGCCTCGTGATGAAGGAAGACACCAAGGAGATGATTAAGAACCTGACGCGAATGTACATCAGAGATACTGCGGATGTTTCTCAGCGCAAGGAAAATGTCTTTATGAAGCTCAGCGAAGTGTACAAGCCCAGTGCGGTCAAGAAGGAACGGGGTGCTGCGTGGTCAGCGGATTTCGTTCAAGGAAAGGGGGAGGGTCTAACATTTCTCTTGCATGGCAGACCAGGCTGTGGCAAGACGTACACTGCTGGTTAGTATTGTGTAGATCTTTGGCTGAACCGATAAGACTGACTCTTGGCAGAATGTATTGCCGACTACACCGAGAGACCTCTGCTTTCGTTGGCATCGTCGGAGATTGGCGGAAACCCGAGCATGATTGAATACACGCTGCAGAAGTGGTTCAAGCTCGCCGAACACTGGGGGGCCATTATGCTCATTGATGAAGCCGACATTTACATGGAAGAGCGGCAAGTCGACGACATAGAGCGGAACCACCTCGTTGCAGGATTCCTACGTGCCCTAGAGTACTACAAGGGCATTCTCTTTCTCACTACAAACAGGGTCGGGACATTTGACGAAGCGCTTATATCTCGGATCCATATCAAGATTCATTATCCCGAGTTCCAGGAAGATGACCGGAAAAAGGTCTGGGACGTCTTCTTCTCCAAACTCGAGGAGGATCGGGAGAGCACAATGCGCATCATGCAATCCACCAGGGACTATGTCGACGAGTCGACTGATCTGCGCGCTTTAGAGTGGAACGGCCGAGAAATACGAAATGGTGAGTGCCATGTTTCGTTTATCTTGAGATGTTACTAAAGCTTTGGTACCTAGCCTTTCAAGTTGCCGTGGCATTGGCGGAATCTCAGGGCCAGAAGGACAAGGAAGGTCGGACACTGATCAAGGCGGATCACATCAAGGCTACAGTGCAGCTGTCGAAGGAGTTTAAGAATTACCTCGAGAAGGTGCATAAGCAGTCGGAGAGCAAGAGAGCTGCATCGATGGGGCTTCGATTTGATGCCTTTAATAAGAGGAAGAATGAACAAAAGGGTGAAATGATCTGATGTTGATGTATGAAGGGAGGCGCCTAGTCAACGACCGTGTTAGCCAGATTTTTCATTTGAGGATTTAACTTCATGGGCGGCTCAGGACCATATGCTCTTTTGATCATCTCTGGAGTTGACTGCATGATACGACAAGTATTCGACGAAAGTAGACTGGCGATCAATCACGCTGAGCAACGTAAGAGAGGAGCCAGGCTCGGCAGATCCAAACTCCCCTCGTCGGTTAACGTTACCCCCAAGCCTCGAACCCGACACGTCATGAGAGTCAGACTTCGGGACAGCTGATTCGCGTGAAACAGTTAGACCGAGGCTCATATAGTCTAGTCTGTCGGTCGATACATGAGAATACAAGCGAAACGCCCAAGTCGTGGCACATCAAACCCCTCGATATGCAAGCTTGTGTCATCGGGATCCAACCCCGCATGGCATACGTCCGTCTGTCCGGGGCAAGGGTAGTCCTCCCGAGCAGGTATTATATGTAGAAGGGATGAGTATGGGGTAGACGTCGTGTGCCCTTTTGTTCAGTGCAGTCTACAAGTGAATCGACTTATACAAAACACCATCAGCCATGGCTCAGACAGACCTCCCCAGCTCTCAACGCGCGGCTGTTCGCCAGTCCGGCGGCCCAGATTCCGTTACCTCTCTCGTGGACATTGACGTCCCCAAAGTAGGCCCTGGACAAATTCTCATCAAGATATCATGGACTGGCCTCTGCGGCTCAGACAAGGCCCTTTTGCGAGACGAATGGTCAGACTTTGGCATCGCCATGAAGTCAGAAGCAAAAGGCGTTGCCGGCCACGAGGGCGCCGGAACAGTTGTTGCACTCGGAGATGGTGCTGATAGTCGCTGGAGTGTTGGAGATCGTGCTGGCGTCAAGTGGATTGCCAGCGTCTGCGGCGAGTGCGAGTTTTGTCTCAGTGGCGTCGACGAGGTCCATTGCATAAACCAGCTCAACAGCGGCTTCTCGGTGCCAGGCACGTTTCAGCAATACTGTGTGGCCGACGCACGATATGCTTCCAAGCTCCCCGATGGTGTCTTGGATGAAGAGGCCGGGCCCATCATGTGTGGCGGAGTCACGGCATACGCAGCGTGCAAGAGGTATTCCCATCTTGCAGATTCCAACATCATGAAGCTTTGTACTGACATTGTTTCCAAGATCCAACGTCAAAGCTGGTCAATGGCTTGTTATCCTCGGCGCAGGAGGCGGCATTGGTCATTTCACAGTCCAGTACGCCAAAGCCATGGGAATGAGAGTAATTGCTGTTGACGGCGGGGATGAGAAGCGCCAGCTCTGCTTCAAGCTTGGGGCAGAAGCCTTTATCGACTTCAAGACGAGTGAGAACATTGGCACTGAGATTGCAAAGCTGACCAAGTATGGCGCCCATGGTATTATCGTGACGGCTGCCTCCAAGGCTGCGTATGGAACGGCACCAAACTACGCGCGGCCTGGCGGTACCATCGTGGCCATTGGACTGCCAAAGGACTCGTCAATTGTTGCTGGAGCTCCCCCGATTGTGGTTGCCCTCAGACGGCTAAACATTGTTGGTAGTGTTGTGGGTAGTCTGAAGGAGGTAGAAGAGGCTCTCGACTTTGCAGCCAGGGGGTTAGTACGGGTAAGCAAAGCCTATCTGACCCGATTTTACAGTGAATGTGTTATCAAGCTGACTCTTTTCCTAGCCGATCTTGACAAAAGGCAAGATGGAAGATTTGGACAGCTGGGTCGACAAGTTGGAGACGGGCGAGGTAGCTGGCCGCGTCGTTTTGGAAATTGGGGCATAGATAATGTCAGAGTCTAGCTAGACACTTTTCTTATAGTGTTGAGATACGGGATACTTGGCAAGGCGTTTCCCCCAGATTGAACGAGATCGCGATAAATATGAGTATTCTCAACCAGACGTGACGGATGACTGTGTTCCAGATACGTAGGACTCCGTCCACTTGGAATGCCCGCAATCAAATCTTTGCCAGTACTCGTTTAACCTTTCTAGCGTATGGATGCTTCTCTCCAAAGACGAGATGGTCTATCGCACCGGTATTGACAAAATCTGGGCTCGCGTTACTGAGACTTGTGATTCCACAGAGCCGCATGGCGGTTTCTACTTCGTCCCTGATAACTGTTGCTTATTAGTTTGTGACTCTTAGATTTGATGTTGGAGCAAGACGAACTGTTGATGGCGTGTCTGACGCCTTCCTCTCCATAGCTGACGGCATATAGTAGCGGTCTTCCGATGCCAACAGCAGACGCACCCAGGCATATCGCCTTGACGATATCAGAACCTCTTCTGATCCCTCCGTCGACCAGCACTTCCAGCGAACCAAACACTTCCGGACAGTTCTTGTGCAGCTCCAAGAGAAGGAGAATGGCCGGCGGAGCGCTGTCTGCCGCCCGACCACCGTGATTGCTGAGGACGATTCCCTGGCAGCCGTGTATCATGGCCAGTTTTGCGTCTTCCCAACGTTGAATCCCCTTGACGACAATGGGGACACCTGCAACCTCTCGTATCCAAGCAATATCGTTCCAGCTTAGGGTTGCGTCGATGAATGAGCCCGTTTGTCTTGCCAGACCTGCACCTTTCACCTGCTTCGCCTCTGAGGAGCTGCTAGTATTTAGATTCACCTTGACGTCGTCGGATTTGGCCCTTTCATCCGCTTCCCGCTTTGAAACAACGGGCAAGTCGACTGTGACGAATATTGCCTTGACCTTTCCAGTGGCAACCACTTGTCTCACCATGTCCTCTGATTTCTGGCGGTCCTTGTTAACGTAGAGCTGGAAGAAGGCGTGCTGGTCTGCCAGGTCGAGAATCTGCTGGTACGGGTAAGCAGCCGGGGTCGAGATGCACTGAATGATCCCTTCGGCTGATGCTCCTCGTGCGAGTGCAAGCTCTCCCTCTGGCCCAGCCGCAGTCGCAAGTCCAGTTGGAGCAATGTAGATGGGCAGCCCGAGGTCACAGCCAAACAAGTTTGTCCTCGTACATACGGTTTTGACGTTGCGCAAAATAGCTGGACGAAGCATGATTTGGCGCCAGAGGTCGACGTTGGCGTCTCGAGTAATGTTGTCGTTGGAGCCACCACTGATGTATGCCCAGGCCTTTTCTGACAGAGTCTGTGAAGCTGCGACTTCAAAGTCGTAGAGGTTGATCATGTCGTCAAGCGGAACCTTGCCGGCGTTTTCATCTGGAACTTTTGCCATGGTTCGTTTCCAGCTTTCCGGGATGGTGGACTCGTCGAGCGCGCCAATGTAGTCTTTGGCATCAAGTGTATTCTCGATTAAGCCCGGTCCATGAACCTCGTTATAGTCACTTGAGGCGTCACCGCCCGCGTGACGATGGATGACTGGTCCAACGAGTTAGCACTCGTCACGATAGAAGGCGAGTTTCGTCTGGACGCACGCTCTGGACCTCCGGGATGGTGCGTCGCAAACTTGGCAACATTGTAGACGTGGCCATTGACCACGATCCAAGCGTTGTCTGGCCTCGAATGCAGCGTTACATCTTTTGCAGAGACTGTTTTGGTCATGTTGGTACAAGCATGGGAAGAAGACGCATTCCGCAGTTGGAACATGGAATCTACAGTAATCCCAGTGTTGCCCAGCCCGCTGGGCCTTGAATAATTATATCCGGAATCATCAATAGCTAGAATATCGGCATCGATATACCCCGCATGTTACTAGTCCATCTCGTTGCAAGATGCGCCGCATATCGCCACATCGCCGCATCTCCAACCGAGCCTACTGCATTCTTTTCAAAGGAGACAAAAGTGATTGTATTTCAGTGCCGCAAGTAAACCGTTCCCAATGTGGATTTCGCTCGTAACAACGCAAGTATGACGCTTCTAATCCGTATCCCGATACAATTCCAAGTTCAAAAACTCCCATGCAATGGTGTAGATTCTGATACAAGCCCTTGGTTCCTGCAAACCGAACATTCCTATTCTAACAGTATTGAACAAAAGAAAAACAAGTCGTGGGTGAGTAACAAAGGAAACTGTCCGTAGAAGGAAAATCGCTATGAGTCGCTGGTAAGAATAATCATGTTGGTAGTACTGGAAGCCTTTAGTCAACTCCAGAGCCTTCAGACGCCGACGCAGACCGGCCCCTGGTGAGATGCAAGTTGCGTCGTCTGACGATTTGACTATAGCATTTGTTAGTATTGTCGTCTTTCTGTTTCTGGAGTTGTGGGCTTCAACTTACATTCCGCCGGCTCGATCGCGAGGGTCGCGCACCACAACCACTTCATCCTTGCGCTTGCTTTCGCTTTCTTTCTTGCGATGGCTTCGTCCGCGGATGGGAGAAGTCCCCAGTTGCGTCACCAGAGCCGCGACCTGGCCCTGCAACACCGTCACCTCGTCCGTAGCAGCTTTGTGAGCGGCCTTGGCCTCTTCAAGCTCCTTCTTGGCATCCTCGAGCTGCGCAGTGAGGCTTGCATTGTCCACTCGCAGCTGGGGCACCTCTGCGGCACTCTGCTCTGCGGTGGCGAGCTTTCCGGCCATCTCGTCACGCTCCGCAGTCAGAGCATCAACAGAAGCCAGCTTCTCTCTCAGCTCGGCGGCCTCCTTCTCTACCGCGTCAAGCTTGCCCGTGATCTCGTCTCGCTCCGCCGTCACCTTGTCCAGACCCTCTGCCTTTTCCTTGAGATCGGCAGCATCCTTTTCCGCGGCAGCGAGCTTGCTCACAATCTCCTCCTTTTCTGCGGCGAGAGCATCGACGCTCGCGCTCTTTTCCTGCAACTCGGCCGCCAGCAGCGCTGCGCTGTCAGGCTCGGCGGCGGCCTCGGGCGCTTCTTCGGGCGCTTTGGCTTCGGCTTCAGGTTCGGGTTCTGCTGCTGCTGCTTCATTCGGTTTCTCCTCTTCCTTAGTATCGGGCTGATCGGGTGGCGACTCGCTGGGTGTCTCACTCTTGGCCTCTCCCGCAGGCTCGTTCTTCTCGACGTCGGGCTTTGCCGTTGCGTCCGACGCGACCGAGGCGGCGTCGCTGGTGACGCTCGAGTTGCTGCTCAGAGACGATAGGTAGCTGCCCACGACGCTGCCGGCGACCGAGGCAGATCGAAGAGACTTGTTTTCGTCTTTGAGGTCATCGCGCTCCGACGACAGCTTCAGGACTTGAGACGTGTGGTCGTCCTGCTCCTTGAGCAACTCTTGTACCTGAGTGCGCAGGTTTCCGTTCTCGCCCTTGAGCTGGGTGACGCGAGTCTTGAGCTTGTCGCCCTTTGTCTTGAGCTCATCAGAAAGAGTGGCGGCCGACTTCTTCTCTTCCTCAAAGGTCTCGATACGGCCCTTGAGCTGGGTGTTTTCGGCATCAATCTCAGAGATGCGCGTTTGCCGGACTTCGATTTCCTGGTTGAGGGCTTTGATGTTGACCTCGAGAGACTTGACTTGCTCTTCCATCTTGGTCTGCCCACTCTTGAACTCTTCAATCTCACCCTCCATCTTCTTCTTGCCCGTCTCGAAATCGGCAATCTGCTCCTCCATCTTCTTCTTACCAGCCTCAAAGTCGCCAATTTGGGTCTGAAGGCGACTCTTTTCGTGATCGAGGCCCTTCTTGTCCATCTCGAGTGACTTGACCGTCACCTCGAGCTTACCAATATCATTCTTGAGAGAATCACGCTCGGCCTTGAGCTCGCCCAGCTCGCCTGCCGTCTTGACCAGCTCGGACTCGAGCCCATCGGCCTTGAACTGCAATCTTTCCTTGGCAATCTCGAGGCCGGCGATGCGGGCAACATAGGCCGTCTCCTGAGACTTGCGAATGGCCTGGACATCGCCGAGCTCGCGCTCGAGGTTGATCGTCTTGGCCTCGTACTGGCCCTTGTCCACAGACTTGACGCTGTTGTCCTTGAGCAGCTCGTCGCACTTTAGCTGGAGCGAGTCCTTGTGTTCTCGTAGACGAGCAATGTGGTCTTCGAGTTCCTTGACCCGGTTGTCAAAGTTCTTTTCAGTCTCCTTGAGGCTATTGCGCTCCTTTTGGACTTGGTCGTGGTCCTTTTTGAGCTTTTCAAACGACTTCTCATGGTCCTTTTTTAGCTTCTCGCTGGCGAGATCACGCTCCTTTTTGAACTTGTCCAGCGCCTTTTCGAGCGCCTTTTCGTGCTCCTTTTTGAGCCGGTCATTTGCTTGGTCGCGCTCGAGCTTGAACCTCTCGAGTGCCTTTTCGTGGTCCTTTTTGAGCTTCTCCTGCTCCTTCTTTACCTTTTCGCTGCTAAGATCGTGTTCCCTTTCAAACTTTTCAAAAGCCCGCGTCTTTTCTTCCAGCTTGGCCTTGGTCTTGTCGAGAGTAATTCGTAGCTCGCCAATCTCACCAGTGAGCTGTGCCCGACCTTCTTGGGCCTTGTTCCGCTCACGCCGTAGACCCTCCTTGTCTGCGTGGTACAGTGACAGCTTGGTGCGGGCGTCGTCTAGCTCCTTTTCGGTGGATGACTGCTGTTCCTGGAGGGTGATGATCTCATGCTTGAGGTTCTCCACGTGCATCGTCAAGGCACGATCCGTGCCATTCCGTGACCGGGTCCGCGCCCGTGGCGTCCGAGGCGTCGTGGGCTCATCCACGTCACCAGGGAATGTGCCAGGAGGTTGGTAGGTGCTGATGGCCTTGTAGTTGTTTGGAGACTGGTGAGTACTGGGAGACTGGTGGGCACTCGACGGCTGCTGCTGCTGCTGCTGGGTTGGCGCAATGTGAATGTGGACTGTGCGGCCGCGGCTCTGGGAGCGCTCTCTGCGGCCGCGCTCTGCCAACTGGCGATCCTGGTTGTTGTTGGTGAGAGGAGGCGTGGTGGCGGTCATGGGTCGGGTTCTGCTCATGGAGGTGGAACGCACGCGGGTCATGGCCCGGGGCTCGTTAATCTTGGACATGCCATCGTCCGACTCTACGCTGGTGGCGTCGGTGGTGACGGAGAGGTTGGACGAGCTCCATCGGAAGTCGGGCTCCGAGTCGAAGCGGTTGTCGTCTGAAGCATACGGCCCGCGCGGCGTCAGCGGCTCGGGAGATATGCGCCGCGGTGGGCTGTCCTGCTGGGAGCGGAACCGAAGAGTGGGCTGCTTGAACAAGAGTGGCTTGGGTGCCTTTTTGGTCTTCTTTAGAATTCGGCCTGGCTCGATGCTGCTGGAGCTAGTGGTGCTAACGGTGTTGGTCCGGGAGGAGGCGGTGGATGCTTCGGAGACGGTGGAGAGCGACTCGGCGCCGGTGGCCGGGGGCCGGGGCCGTGATATAGATCTTTGGCGGCGCTGGTTGTTGAAGGAGACGGAGGAAGTGTCGCGGGAGGAGCTGCCCGAGGATTTGCTCGAGCCGCCCCCGACGGCCGAGTAGCCGCGGATGCTGAGATCCATGGTGTTGATGTCTGTGTATGTCTGTCTCTGTTTCTATCTGTTGTTGTACTTGTCCTTCAGTCAGTTGGCGTGGGTGGAGTGTGGCGATGGCTAACGACGGATCGAGTCTCGACGGTGGGATGAGGACAAGGCTGGCGATTTTCCATTGCGCGGTACAATTTAACATGAAAGAAGGAAAACTGTGGGAGAGGTCTCGAGGGCTTGATATTGCGCGTCGGCCACTTAATGCTGGAGTCGGGAGACAACCCTAGGAGCCCAACTATGCAGAGCCAACCCTGCCTGTGGTCCCAACGTGGTTCGAGATCCACAGCCCAACCGCTTCGGGCGCAGACGAGAGCTTGCATCGGAGCACAGAGGGCCAATTGTGAACATGGGGCCGCCCACTGGAGTGCAGATCCTCCGTCTGGCCTCGTCTTGCCTCGTCTGGCCCTGATGGCGGGCGGCTCTCCCAAGCCTTGCGGCCCTGACTGGCTCAGACTGAGACTCGTATCTTCAGCCCGGCCGGTGGCGATGGCGGCAGAGCACAGCAGACATGTGGAATGCCCTCATTGCTTCTGCAGATATCGCGGCTGGCAGGGGAATGCCGCCTCGCCACGACTCCAGCTGCCCCATAGTATATGCGTGGTTCCATCGAAACCGCCAGGGGCTCGAGCTTGGCTCCGGCCTTCCGCCAGCACTAGCCACTGGGGCCCAGCGGCCTCGAGGACCAGTCGAGTTGTAGAAATGAGGCCTTCGACCTGCGGGCTAATGTACGTCGGGCGTGGCTTGTCGGGTTGGGCTCCAATAGCGTCCCCCATGTGGCCCCGGCTTGTTTTTGACAGCCAGGATCCGGGGTGGGAAGAGCCGGATGCAAAAGTAAAGAGGAAATGACGAAATATGAGACTTGTGAGAGAATAACGAGGCGAGACGTAGCTGGCGATGATGGCTCGTCATCTGGCCCGACTTCTCAAGACTCTCCGGCGAGCATCTCGAAACCTCTTTTCTGACAGCTTCTGACAGACTACGGAATAACGACAGGTTCCATACTACCATAATAGCACCTGTCACCTGCAATCCCGGCATCCCTCCCACACCTCGTCATCAGAGTCACATCCCGCCGTCGTTTCGGTGCCATCGAGCGCCGATCCCGATGCCACTCCATAGGATTGATTCTCTCCATCAAACTCCACACGTCCAACCAGGACAAAGCATCGTCACTTGGGGCCCTCTGACTGGACGTTTCAAGGCCGCAGCAGCAGTGCAAATCCCCCTATTTCGTGCTTTCTGTTGAGGCGGCGATACGAGGTCCAGGCGACGATCGTCCCGCTTTGATCTTTGCCTGCCGTTTCCATCTCCATCCCCGATCCCTTGCCACAATCTTGCTGCTTTGTGTGCGGAGAAATCGTGTGGGGTAGCTTCATCTACACTTTTGCGCACGTCTCGGCGCACGAGACTTGTGTAATGCGTTGTTCATCAGATGCCGTGCTATTTACACCAATAGTCACGCTACATTGATCGTCTGGGCTAACGCGGCTGTACGCGAATGCTTTCTTCTTTGCTTAGTCTGTTGATGAATGCGGAAAGCTCACCGCATTCTCCTCAGATGACGGATCGCTTCTTCAGCCCCATCGCATAGACTAGGGACGAAGCAGATTGACAGCCGGGCTTGGGTAGCACAAGCTTCGTGGTGTTGTGAGATCCAGCGTTACATTGTCAAACACGGGGAACTGCCGACTTGAAGCATAACGTTGTCTTGACTATACAGTAGTGTTACAAGGAATCTATCCAGTTGGTTCCGCTACGACATCATCCCCGCCGTCTTGGTCCCGTCGGCCTGTCGTGCAGCCTCTCCGTGCTCAACTGCCCCAGCCATGGTGGCATCCACAACAACCGTCTGAGGCACCAACCCTCCAGTCGTCGTCGGACCTCGGTAGCCCTTCCTGGCACTTCCAAACCACCATGCGCCCACAAAGAGGGAGAGGCCGCCCCAGATGAGACAGGCGTAGTTCATGCTCTGAGCATTGGTGGGCAGCGCGGTAGGGAAGCAGTAGATGACGAACCAGACCAACATGTAGGCGCAAGCAACAATGTTCAACGTGTATCCCACGATACTGGGCATACGGAACGGGCCGTACGTGATGTTTCTGCGCCCCGTCAACAGGTGAGGAAGAATGGTCGCGAGGAAAGACGAGCTCGAGAGAAGAATGAAGCTGCCGACAAATGCATTAAACGCCGTCGTGCTTCCCACGTAAATGGCCCCAAGCACCGTGACGAGCAACACGGTAAAGAGCGTCGACCACAGAGGCATGTTGAGCGTCTGGTTGACGTATCCAAAGATGTGTGGAAACGGCGTTGCTCCGTCGCGAGCTAGGGCCCAGAGAGTGCGGCCACAGGTAATGTAGAGCCCGATGACGGTCAGGGAAATGCACATGAAGATGAGAAACAAGAGTCCCGTTGCACCAGCCGCAGAGCCCGTGGCCTGGAGATAGATTTCGGCAATGGGATACGCCGACTCTAGAACCTTGGGGTAGTCGTTGATGGCGTACATGATGGCGATGAGATAGCACAGACCCGTGACGAAGCCAATGCCGACCTGCAGCAGTATCGCTATGGGTACATTGCGCTGCGGGTTGGGAATCTCCTCGGCCAAGTGAGTGGTTGCATCGACGGGACCGACAGCAAAGGCGCCGTTGAGCATGCCGAGCACAAAGACGAAGCCTTGGGGATATCCAATGTCGGAATGCCATTCCTTCCACACAAACGACGAGGATGCGTGAGCCGGTCGGCCCCCTCGACCAGGCATGACAGTGACGACAATGAGGGTGACGATGAAGCCTCCGACAATGGCATATACGCCCAGCTTGTTTAAGAGTGGCATGGCGCTGTTGGCCAGACACACGGCGGCACAGGCGAGCCACGTTGCCAAGATGTACGCAACAAAGGTATGCCACGGCTCGGCCGTGAAGCCAGGATGGTTGAGGGCGTACATCTGCACGAGCGTGTTGCCGAGAATCGACGACATGCTGGCTGCTCCGAGCACCCACGCCAGATAGTTCCACCAGCCGGCAAAGAAGCCTACGACACGGCCATATCGGGGGCCGGGGGTGACGGACGCCCAGTGGTAGACGCCGGCCGAGGACGGGATGGCGCTGGCAAACTCGGCAATGCTCGCAGCGACGGTCCAGTAGAAGACGGAGACGGTGATGAACTCGTAGAGCACGCCGGGAGGGCCGCCGTTGGCAACGGCTGCAATGATGGATCCGCCAATGGCCGGCCAGACGTTGCCGACTACAAGGCCCACACCGGCGAGGGAGACGAGGCTGAAGTTTTGCTGCAGCTCCTGGACGTGGCCCGAGGCGTTGATGACGATTTGCTTCTTGGACAAGGTCTTGGTCGTGTCAGTGGCGTCGTCGCCTGCTTTGACGTTGTTGTCTTGTCTCGATGCCATTGTTTCGTCCCTGGTGACTGGCAAGGCTTCTTCCTACGCTCAAGACTACAATGCAAGAGGTTCAACATGGTATCGTCATGGGAGACTTTTGTTTTATCTGTTTAACCTTTGCCTTTGAATACAGGCTTCAACAACAAGCTAAAATAGCCAAGTTGGAGCCGGCAATATCATCGGTATCTCTCTCCACACCAAACCCCAGCTAGAATTGAGTAATGGAAATTACCCCGCACAATCTATCGTACAAAGGCGATAGCGGCTGGGAGAGACCCGTAGCGTGCCAGTTGTTCCATTGTTTTGGACAAGCAAGACAAGCCGCCATCTTTGAGCAGCAGGGTCATGGCTTGTTGGAATCGCAGTCAAACACATTTAAACCTGTGGCTAGGGCGTTCCACACTGTGATCCGAGCCACGGTCGCTTCCAATCTGGCTAGCATCGCGGTGTGGAACCGCCGAGACCGGTGATATCGACTTGCTGAATCCTGTCAGCCATCAACATACGATAGTCCGAGATATGGAGAGATTGCCTGTTAGCAATTCCATTGCTCAAAAAGCAGACCCAGAGATTGCCGTAGCGTGCTTGTTGATTGCGATAGTCATATCAAGCTTGACGTATAGAAGTTCGGAGTGTGCCGAATGCCGGAGGATGCTAATATCTAGATAGAGGGAAACACCACCCACATGGCTAAAGTGGAGTGGAGTACGACCACATTTTACTCCGTATTAGGATGAGACCTGTCAAGCAATAAACGACTTGGACGTGGCACTTCACTCCCAAATATATGTCTAAGAGCAAATTTGCGTTGATCGGTCGAGCGAGACGCAGGTTGGCTGTTGTGGTTGAATTGAGCGGCTCGGCGACGCACATGTATGAAACTTAGGGCAATGCAATCCCCTAGATGGCGATACGAGAAATCGAGGCGGTAAGTCGTAGCTGTGCGCTCAACGTCTCACCTGCAGGGGTCGTACAGGCTCTTTTATACTCTGGAGAGCGAAGAAGCGACCAGCAACAAGTCACCGGCAGTTCAAAAGGGCTCCAGCCCTACATGTTTCTTTTGCTGCGAATATGTCATCGCGCTGTTGTCCAAGCTATTGAAGACTGTTTGATGAAGCGCCTCGGAGCACGTTGTATAATGATGCAAATTGATTCGTGTCACTTACGCTCTCTGCTGTGCCACCACACTTGCAGATGCAAAGCAATGCATGACGTTATTATGCTTTGGGAAAAGCACAAGCAGACTCACAATTGTGCGTCCGCCGTGGAAGATGAGAAACCGGTCGAGGCCACCAATACGTGAGACAGTGTGGTGAATGACGGGACAGAACCCGGGCCAACGAGCCATTGATGTGAGACCAACAGTTGGGCCGCGGCAGACTTGGTAAATGACGACATGGGACATGGGAGCTTATATGAATCACTTTTCCCGTGGCCAGCGGGATATTAAGAATTCAACCACAGCCTGGACGATTTACTGACGCTCGAGTCGTGCCGTTGTACTACCTACTGAGTTGGCTTTCTCCTACGAAACAGAGACGGCGAAAATGTCTGGATACAAAACTAATCTCACAATTCTCAGGGATGCAGCTTCCAAGCATCCAAACTCACCTGCTATAAGAGTTCCCTACTGGTCCGACGATGAATCTGTTTTTGAGGGCTGGAATACAATCACATTCGCTCAGTTTTTGCAAGATGTAGAAAAGTCTGCTCGCTACTGGGCGAAGAAACTCTCGTACCGTGGACTCAAGGAGCGGTCCGTGGTTGGCATATGGTAACTCAACCTATAACGACGTTACATACGGTCAGTTTTGGAATACTGACAGTCCTCCATAGGCTCAAAGGCGCCTCATACCTAGACGCCCTTCATATCTGGGGCGTCTCAAGGGCTGGCTTCATTCCTCAACTGATATCTCTCAAGATGACAAGCCCAGATGTAGTCTACGAGCTTCTGGAGAAAGCCGGATCAGAGGCTCTTGTTTACGATCCAGCTTTTTGTGATCACATCAAGGACAGCCGAGTACCTGCTCTGCCCGCAGTTGACATTCTCTCTTACGAAGTAGGCCATCTATACTTGCCTGCTCTCTGGACGCCGTCGTGTGCCGACGATACCGTCCTGATCCTGCATTCTTCTGGGTCGACATCCGGGCACCCAAAGCTAGTGCCCTATACAGCCAAATGGCTCGACCATGCCGTTTACAAAGTCGGCTGCTTGACAGCATTCTGTCTAGACGGGCAACAGATTTCCGTGGCCATGTAAGTGTGCTATTCTCGTCCTGCTGCTCGTCGTGGTGCAATTTGTCTAAGATGAAGACGTAGGGGGAGCTTTTGCCATACCGCAGGCACGCTCTGCCTCATCAGCTCCATCGAGCAGGGCGCCTGCACCGTTTTGCCGACCAAGATTCCATACTCATCTCACGAGCTTCAGAAGATGACTGCAGAGTGCGGACTCAACCTTTTATTCACCTTCTCATCCTATCTGGGGACTCTGATTCGAGAGGCACGATCCGATGAGACACTGCTCACTACACTGCAAAGCTTCGAATCCATCGTCCACGGAGGATTGCCTCTCGATTCCTCGGAAAAAGAATGGGCCTTTTCCATGGGCTTGAAGTTGGTAGATGAGTTTGGATCCACCGAGGCTGGCTTCATGTTGGCCGCCGAGCCTGGCCAAGAAGACATGCAGCCACTCCCTGGAACCTTGTATGAGTTTGTGCCGGCTTCTGATGATTCATATTCAGGAGCCGCAGCCAGGGACCAACAGTTGCTTGAGCTCGTCGTACCTCCGAGTTCTGCAGACTGTCCACACCCCTCACTATGCGACGAGAACGGCAAGTTCCATACTGGGGATCTCTTTATCGAGGCAAAGCCTGGCAAATACATACCCAAAGGCCGCAATGACGACTGGATCAAGATGGAGGTGGCGCTTCGGTGCGACACTGGAGTCATTGAGGATAACGCAATGGAGGTTTGCGCCGGAGACCTTGTCAGCTCGGTCATCGTCACGGGCAGCGGACGTCCGTCACCAGCGCTGTTCGTTGAACCGAAGAGAAACCTGGATTTCGACTCGCCAGATGAGATATCCAAACTCCAAAAGGAGGTCCTCCATCGGATATCTCCGTTCCACAGGCGGAGGTATGCGCATGAGCGTATCGAGAACCCGCGTCTCATCATGGTCGTGCCGAGGGGAACTTTGCCACGGACAGCAACCAAGGGAAATATCCAGAGAACTGAGATTGAGAGGATGTTCAAGGAAGAGCTGGACCAGGTGTATTCGAGTATTTGATGTTACCACTCGAGGCGACGCTTGTAGCCAGGATGAGCAAGAGGGGCAACTACCATGGCCTGTTGTAGTGCTGAATTAGATTCTACTCAATGCATTGCAGTTCCTTGAGGAGTCTCAACAATGAGAGATCAATTATCGCATAGTAGCTTGGAAAGTCAAGCACTAAATGGTTCATTTTTCAAGGCTACTAATTCGACAGATCTATTTGTGACCTAGGTAGCCGTGGAAGCGGTCCCTCAAACTCTGTGTGCTAATCTTCCTTTCCGAAGCCTGTCCAAACTCTGGTCTCCGTGGTTTGTGATAATACAAATCGGCCTCCCTGACTGAATAATCCACACCTCGCTCAGCAGGCGATGGTAGGTATTGACTGTAGTGTTCTCGGTGTTGGGATTGGGATTCCACAACCTGCTTGGGTTTCACCAATGCTGCAGTGTCGGAAATTTCGGATCGGATCGATGCCTCCGAGGCAGAAGAGGAGCTGGCCTCACTCGGTCGAGGCGTTGCTATGCTGGTCCGAGGCGTAGCCAGGCCGGGCCGAGTGCGCGGTTCCCAAAAGTAGTGGCTCGAACTTTGTGATGTCAAAGACATGGTATTGGTCGTGAACTTTGAAGATGTCGGCAGGGGGGAGACGATCGAGGGAGCCCGACTGCTTCTAAACTCGCCAGCTACCCCATCAACTGAGCTAGTCCTTACAGTTGTTGGGCGTTGGTTGAGTTGACGAAGGCTATAGGTCTGCAAGGTGGTTAGTGAGCTTTATTCGCTTGCTTCTATAGAGATACGTACTGGAGGAATAGTTCTATCCTCCTCATCTTCGAGTAGGAATAGCTTGCTGGATCCTCGGACTGAATCATATACTTACTTCAAGGAGGGAAGTAAGAAGATGAAGATGAGAACCACGCCGTGACCGCAAAGAACTACATATCCCAAGGCTATCCTTACTTTATGGGTGGCGAGTTTGGGAATAAAGCCAATTAGTATGAATAGTATGACTGTTCTTGTAAAGGCAAGTATGCTTGGCCACAGCGGCAATGACAGGACGCCGAGGCTGATGACGCTAAGGCCAAGACCGCATAGCTCGTAGACCAAGAGGATAGAAATCTAGAAGGATCCTGGAATTCCGAGACCTCTAAATGTAAGGCCCCGAATAAAGTGCAAGGTGAAGAAGCTAATAGTATACTAGTCTTGGGCCCGCGATAGAGCTGACTGACTCCGGGACTTTTTGGGGCTATCTATCATAAGATATCTAAGGTTTTTGGGACTATGTAGCTTGAGATATCCCCCACTAAATACCGAGAATCAGGAGGCATACCACGGTTATTACTACGAGCGTGTTATGAATTAGACTGACCGGGATCGAAGTGAGCTGGTATATCGACCATATAACGGTTAGCATCAATAAGTAGCTGAAGAACAGCCGGAGGACGGTCCATGTAGCGGCTCTTAGGCTGAAGTCATCGTTGCCATAGTAGAGTGACGACTTAAAAGGGCGAAACGCGTCCCTATACTATTTCATCCTCTGGCCTAAAAGTACAACGATGCTGAGCACCAAGAGCCAGAGAAACGCTAAAGATATAATGTTGGTTCAAATCGCCATAACGTTTGGCGACCCCGTGACCTGCCTCATGAGCTCAAGACCAGCTGTTCCCATCAAGGTTCCATTCTGTTCGTATATACCATCAACAACGCCCGCATACTTGCTATCGCGGAAGATGGGTCCCACGGGGAGCAACAGAGCTGCCCAACTGGTGGCACTGACGACGGGTTGAAGAAAGCCGGGGTAGTGTAAACTGAGGCCTCCCGAGAAGAAGATGAAGTGCAGGTAAAAGAGACAGTCGGTGACTCTGGTGAGGTGACTGCGTGCAAACTCCCGATGTCCCGAGCCCTCTTCGTCACCTTCACCGAAATTCGGCAGTACAAAAGCCTCGTGCCAAAGCGCGACAAGTACGACGACGACGAATATCGCGATTGGAAGCCAGAGTGCGACCTTGTAGGCGGAGTGTCCGATATCCGGGACGAGAGGCGCTTGGAAGCAGCCGCGAGTAATGTCACTGCCGTCATGCAGCCGGACTTTTAGTCGGAATGCATCCAAGGGATGAGGTTGTGTGATATTGTAGTCGTATAGCGACCGGAGCACTGGATGTTTTGCGTCTAGAAACCGCCACAATGAGCAGGACGAGTTGACTAGTTGACCGCTGTAGGAGCCCGAGTTCCCTAATGAGTCGACGTCGAGTGTACTGTGCTCTTGAGCCGCCCAGTCATTGCATGACATGTTGCCCGAGTACATGCTCAGCAATTGCAATCGAAGCTTCTCCTTGCCACTGGAGTCACCAGGACTCAATGAGGCTGTGAGACCCGTTGGAGTAAGGAACTGATCAGGTGGAGCCTGGCCTCCATGTTGTAGGCTGCTGTGACAGTCTTCAAACTGGACATATGCAGCCAAGCTATTGGATGAAAAGGCCAGCACTGCGATGAGAAAGATGCTCAATGGCCGTGATGGTCGCAGGAGACGTGGAAAAGGGAATCGAGACATGACAGAGAGCGATCATTGCGTCAAGTCATGGAACGTTGTTTGAAAGGCCAATAGAATGGCGATGCGGCAACGAGCTGCAATCAAGGAGTGAAACGAGTTCCAGATCAAAGAAGAAACCAAGTCAAAAGTCTGAGGAAGCGAAATCCGGAATAGCGTTGGCAGCTCTCATCTCATTACGTACCAAGAACAGACTGTTTAAGCCCCAGCTCAAGTCGGTTCAGGCATTTCTTTTCAGACTACTCTGGAGAACCCAGTTCAATCGGTATTACTGCGCCGAGTTTGATGTGGATTTCTTCCAATGCCAAGATGGAGCTATCCGCAGCAGGTCAAGACTGCTCGAGAGAATGGAAGGGCCATAATCATGAAGCTCATCATCCCTGTTTCCTGCGCCACAGCTAGCTTCTTTATAGCCTCG
This sequence comes from Pseudonectria buxi, assembly GCA_003693545.1. Classification (NCBI taxonomy): domain Eukaryota; kingdom Fungi; phylum Ascomycota; class Sordariomycetes; order Hypocreales; family Nectriaceae; genus Pseudonectria; species Pseudonectria buxi. Next base: position 178,633 of record QUZG01000146.1, read on the forward strand.
CAAGCCTCGGACACACCACATGTCAGTCCACTTATCAGGCCTCCATTTATCCCAGAGCTTCCCACTGTTGTGGAGCACGGGCTGCATGGGTCAGATCACTCGATTGAGGCAAGGCAGTGAGGCGAATGGGTTGGACATTGCTATAGTATCGATGCATTTCCCTCCTCGAGCAGATTATGTTGGTGCCAAAAGCAATACACATGACGATATCTTCAGTCGCCTGTAGGGCGGCCACGACGTAGGTTCTTCGGCATTCCACTGAATATAGTTGTATATACAGATCCAACTTTTCCTTTTCGAGTCTTCTACCCTCACCTGGAAACCACTCCTAGATATCCTCTCCACGTCAGCCGCCCATGATGACAAGGTATTCGATATTCGCTACTGTCTCAGTGGCCGCTCAGAGGACGACTTATAGCGTTACCAAATCAGGCCAGGGTCAAATCGACGTTTCCTGACTAGTCGACTTCATGGAATGTCTTTTTATATTTCCATCTCGAGTTGCTAAACTAAATAATCATTAGCCGTTAATGGTATAGACACATATATCATTCACTAAGGTCCCAATCTCCCTCTTGAGCGGGTTTCTGGAGCGGGGTAATCGCACATGGCTTCTGCTTACCATGATATGAAACCTCTCCCTTCGACCAGCAAACGATACACGTCTCGAGACTTTCAATAACTCACACGTACTGCTAACCACTATGCCTTTACCAGCCATGGATAGACTGCCGCCGGAACTGGGTCGAAAGATTCTACAAGAGCTTAGCCCGAGCAATCTCAAGGCGATGCGACTGGTGAGCAAACAGTATGCCGCCCTGGCTACTCCATTGCTATTTACCGTTCTACAACTCTTTGGCCCCGGACACCAAGACCCTCTGGCTGGCCAGCCTAGCACGCTTCCCAAGCGGACTGTCGAGTTTGGCAAGTTGCAAGAAGCAGTGGCAGACGTTTTGCCCTTGTCCAGTGCCGTGAAGAAGCTCATCTTTGCCCCCGCCTTTTACCGACAAGGAATGGACAGGATCTTGGATCCCCAGCATGCGAAACCGACTAACTTGGATTGCAGGATTGTGGGATAATTACCGAGCGTACTTGGAGGCTCAGATGGAAGAACCTGTGGATGAAGCCGACATCGAGTATCCCTCCGACGATGACGAGGATGACGATGACGAGGATGGCGATGACGATGATAACGAAGACCGGTACGATGCGCTTATTGAGGCTACCATTGCGAGGCGGCTTGCTCGACCCGAGAAAGAGAGGGCCTTGATCCTTGAAGCAGAGAATCACTGGGAGCGCAAGAGGCACGAGCAAATTGCGAACCAAGAAAAGGTCGAGGCAGCTCTACAACAACTCATCCAGCGGATGATGTCTCTAGAGGAAATCGAGATTCTAGCCTGGGAGTTTCAAGATTTCGGAGGGCTGGAGTTTTATAGGTAAGTCGATGACCCCGATTGTGAGCACTTGTGACCTTGGGAAGCTCATATGGAACTAGTCATGAGCTCGATGAATATCGAAACGACTCATCGCCCACAATCCATCATCTAGAAACCCTCGCCAGATGTCTCCAGAAGAGTAATCGACACATCCGGAAGCTACACGTTCATGCCGTCAACCCCGGGCTTATCCAAGATTCTCCGCCAATGCGTCACATCTTCACTTGTCTGCGTCAACTGAGGCTGGACTTTGAACGAGTAGATTCTCTGCTCGAGACTTCAGCCATCAACCAGGGGTTATCTACGCTGCTTAAGCAAGCTCAGCCCACTCTAGAGCATTTCGAACTAGGTTGCGGCAAATGGCCCCAGCTTCCTGAGCCTGGCGTGCACTCACTAGGCAAGATACTGAATCATGGAGAGACAGATGCACCTCTGTCTTTTCCGAATCTTCGACACCTCCGTATAGGCTCCTTGCTTGTCAGTACGACGTCACTCATTGATTTTATCACTGCGCAACCCAAGATATCCAGTCTCGAGTTTCATTATTTATACCTGGTAACCCCCGGCATGGGTTGGACATCCCTAGCTGCTGCTCTTCCTCGGAGCGTCAAGACCTGGGACGTCTCTGGAAGAGTTGGTGACGAGCCAATTGCAGGCTATGAACCTCCTATCGCATACAATTGGTGCACTGAGAGGCGTCACGAGGAAGAGTTTCTGCCAGAGGGGACAGGCTGGAAGGCTGAACCTGGATTCGACGGTGGTCGCACTCGGTTTCGAAGGGTTGTTTCTTCCCAGTAGGTACAAAAGCTATTGTTCAGAGTACCCATCTAGATTCTGCTTGTAAGCACAGATCTTAGCCTAGGATGACACCCGTTTGACCCATCATCCATGCCCTCGGCGCCTCAGCCGGCCCTTTTAGCTTTAGACACACCATTCATCAGCTCATCAGACTTGTACCCATTTCAGAATCTCACCACTGTTACGCACGAATAGTGATGATGAGCATCGTTGCTGGAATCGTCACCGATTGGCCGACGAAGTCTATCCAGCTAATAGCATGACAACCTTGTGATGAAAACAAATAAGGACCCTGGCCCAAATACAATGGGGATTTACGACTTCAATCCAGTGGGGATTTTCGGATCTCTGTGTAGAAATAGGACGTGAAGCAAGAGTTAAACCATATCACTACACTAAAGCATCACGGTACATAAATTCAAATCCCTATTCAACCTCATTCATAGAATGGTGCCGTTTGCCATCGCAAGCTTCCAGAAACGGTGTCACATCCATCCTAACAGCGCCAGTAACAGCGCCAGCCTGGCCTTTGCGCATCCGAGGCCGAACATTAGTGGTCGCAGAGCTCGTCACAGAGCTCGATGATACCCTGTTTCGTCTGTATAAGTATAAAGTGCGAAAGAGTGCAATGATTCATCAAAGTCTTACAAGATTCTTGCCAGGTTGGTCCTTGCAGTCGCTCCGAAGAGGATAGCGGTCCTTGATAGACCACAACAAGGAGTCCGGTCCGCGGTTGAACACTGTCTCCGCTTTGGGGGTCTTGTCACGGAACAGTACAAGTCGGTCTGCGCAACTAGTTAGTGCTGACTTTTGGCAATGGGAGTGGATATTTCCATCTTCATACCCTCAAAGAGATTGATGACTTTGGGGTTGACGGAGCTTCGTATGCCAAAGCCAACGCCAGTCACATCCCACTCGTGACCATCGAGATACTTGGCATACTCGTGCTCGGGCACTTCGGGTCCCGCCCAGACAACTGTTGGCAGAGCAGTTAGCATTGTCTCGGACGAGGTCCGTCCAAAAAGGTGTGCAAAGCACTTACGGCGGATGTTGTAGCCAGCTTCAACAGCGGCATCCACCTCTTTCCTCAGAGTCGCGTCGACATACTCGGGGTCCCAGCCTTCTTCAATGACAAATGGGTGGTAAGGGGGTAGGCCGCTTGTTGTACGTTAGTAGAAGCTCTTATGCATGATTATGATGGACGTACGTGTAGAAAACATCCAGCTCGCCGCAGTCGGGAAGCTCTCCGTCTTCTTGCTTGTCGTACGGTTCTTGCTTGTCGTACGGTTCTTCCTTGTCGTAAGGGTCCCCGGCGTTGACAACGGCCATGCCGACAAAGACTAAGGAAAAGAAAGACTTGAGAGAAAACATGATGAATTGATGGGAGTAAACCGGTAGTCTGTTGTGCTTGGTAGTGAGGCAGTGTTGTTTTGTCGAGTCTGACAGAACTGACGAGTCGAGGCAGGCCCCGGCTTTATAGCATTGAGTGGAAAGACATCTGCTCTTGGATTGAATACGGTGCCATCTTAGCCACAGACATAAACATTAGCTAATTACGACAAATGCTCTGGAAGTATCGTTTCAGAAAACATTTGCATTGCGCCTTTCAGCCCAGTGAGCCTCTTTCAGCCTCTTTCCTGCTGGGCAGGGCTTTTGAATCGTCCAAGTCAACATCATCTTTCAATAGTGGGAAACTCCCACAAAGGTTATTGCGCCGATGAGTAATTACACTGAACTGAGTCCTACTCTGCTTGGAAGGAAGGTGTTAAAGTTACATCAGAACGTATCATGTGGGTAAAGCCGTTGAAAAAGACGAGGGTTCTGAGCAATCTAGAGGCGGCTGGCTTGGGCCGAGAAGCCGAGCTGACCAACAGCTCATGCTTTAACTCACGGATACATCCGGAAACTGGAGACGAATTGCGAGAGGATATTTCGCTTCTGGGCGTGTAGTAGAGTCTTATTGAGCTAAAGCACTAGTATAGCTATTGAAAAAGCTGCAAGTCCAGGCTGCTTTTGCTCATCTATGGCTACCAATCGTATAACAGGGTAGATAATTTATAAAGGTCCGGATGTTTCCAGGCAAACGATACACGCCGAATTAATGACGTTTCCGTCTATTTAATCTAGGTTTATCAACACTTCCATGAAACACAATTACAACACGTCGGTGGCGCCTGAGCTGCGATCAAATTATAGTAACATGATTAGTTGCGAAATGGTTGGCTATGGACTCCGTAGTTTCGAGATTGAGTTCGCTCGAGGCCGGGAAGTCAGTTGTAGATTATGGTGTGAAACGCAGATTAAACCAATAGCATTGAAACCACCAAGCCCACGCTCAATGTGAGATCAAGTCGTGGATAAGAGATTGTCAAAGGCGCCCCAGGTAACTTTGGCGACTGGTTGCCGGGTTAGTTATTCATGATTGGATATCGTCAAAGTTACATTTGCACGGAGATTTCATCCTCGAGGGGGGGCAGGTTTGCCCCGGCATGGTCGATCTCCCGGTCTCATCATCTCACTCATTCCCAACCGTCACTGACTCGAAACTCCCAATCTTGCTGTAGTTTGCCCGTCGATATGTCTACTCCAATCCAAACTACCGGCATCCATGATGTCCAGACTGTCAACACGGCTGGTTCAACTCAGGCCACAAGCACACTTACTCCACCGAGTGCCGTCAACCCGTCGGTTGACAACGACGTCGAGTACTGGATGCATCGGTTCAGCGATATTCTGGCAAGACCCGATGAGCATCTCCATTTCAAAGCCGCCGTCGATGCACAGAAATGGCACTCTCGGCTCTTTGGGTGCTTCAATCCATTTGGCACCTGCATGGTCACTTGCTGTCTGCCGTGTGTCACCTTTGGAAAGACGCACCATCGCTTGCGCAAGAGCGCCAACCTCGACGGCTACGAGGCCGTGAATGTTTCTGTGCGTATGGACATTAAGCAAAGAGGCGAGTTGTGCATGGGTTAATTCCACCATTTCCAGTGTCTCCTCTTTTGCGGGTTCAGCTCCCTGGGCCTCCACTGGATCCCCGCCGTCCTCCATCGTGAGACAATCCGCGAAAAGTACAAGCTCGAGGGAAGTTGCTTCGCCGACGTGGTGTCGGCCTGTTGTTGTACCTGCTGTGATCTTATCCAGCAGGACAAGGAAGTCAATTACCGTGAGCAGCTGATGAGCGAACAAGCAGGATACAGACCCAACGAGACAATGTCCCCCCACGCCAAGTGATTGGATACCTTGATTGGATTCGTGGTTGGAGTTTAGCAACAAGGGAGGCCCCTGCTGTGTCTTTTCATGTCTTGGAAGTGTTTGATGATGTCAGAGCATCGTTTGAAGGCTCATCTAGTCAACCGAGGGACTGACGAGCTTGGAGGAATATGCTCTGCGGTCAGAAAAAAGAATGAGATATGTTAAATAGTCAACATGACACCAAATCACATGCTCGTTGCTATGCTCGATGGTTGAAGAATACTCCTGGTATACTGGCTCCCATTTGTCGTCAAATTTAAGGAGCGAAGATCCTCATCTATTTTGGGCACATAGTCCGGCGCTGGTGACGATTCCGGAGCGTCTCACTCGCTGGAGCAAATCTGGGTGTGGCTTGATGATTGGATCAAGTTGCTTGCTCGGTGCATCTCTAAAAGATTCATCCTCCTTGTCACGGCTCGGCCCATGCATGGATATCACCTAGTCCAGGCATGCCGCAAGCATGGATGCACCTGGAATGCTAAACAGCATTGGCGAAACCCCATACGGAAGAATGCGGAAGAAGTGTAACGAGGATAAGCTTAAAACTCGCAAACACCGAGACAATTTATCCGACTAGGACCCCAAGGTCCCGAACATGATATAATACAAGCGGAAACTTGCGCCTTGGGTTGTGATGTCAAGCGGGCGTCAGGTCGTTGCAACTGCAACCCCTTTGGTAGCATGAAACGGAGCTCAGTGCAAAGAAAGAAAGAAGAAAAAGTGATTTCAGGTCGAAATAAGCCCAACAACTCGAATCTCCGAAACGAGCACGTTCCCTTGAACCCCCTGGACTAGCTCAGGCCAGCCTCACCTTGTTGTCCGTCTGGCACCCACTTGACAGACGGGACGGCAATCTATCGTTGATCAAGATGCTGGGGGGAAAGGATCAGAGGCATCTGGTCTCCTTGGTCACATGTTGGTGGCAAATGCAACGCGGGAAGGGATGGAAGGGTCCTCGCCATGCCGCTCCGGGATGGAACGTGGATGACGGCGATTCTGCACCTTGACTGAACGGTCAGGAATTGAGATGAGGACTCGGACAAGACAGACATGGGCCTTGGACGTCACCAGCCACGTCGTATTGGCAAACAAATTGCGGAACCTTGGATCTACTACTGCTGGACCCATACCAAGCCATACCAAGCCACCCGCGTACCCGCTCGGCAGGGGGCTCCGCGGGCGTAAACGTGGACCTCGATCCACTCAAGATGCTTTGTAGCTCGCAGGGACGATCAAAGCACAGTGACAGTTCGGAAAGGCTAGCTGAAAAGGTCGTCAATGCCCAATCTTTTCGAGTGGCCATCCCCGGCATGACGCGTTTCGGCGTTTCGTTGATTCGTAACGCGGCTTGACCGGTGGAGGTCGTCTCAGGATGAAGACGTTTGAGTCTCAGAGCAATGAGCATCAGGGAGGTTGGTTGGTTGGGATTGGGCTTCTGCTCTATTCGGTATCCCGGTCTTTCGGGCAGTGATATACAACACCTTTGTTGCTGCGCCATGGGCTACGTACGTACTATCGTGCAGGATCTTCCTTTTGTTTTGGCCGATCAGATATCCGCCAACGACCAAGTTACCGGCTGATTGGCTGCTTTGCCTCATCTCTGCCGTATCTTGGTGTTGTTATTTCGACACCTTCTCCCGGCAGTCCATCTTGCTCCCCCTGGCCGGAGCGAATGCCAACTTCCTTGCCAATGCTACTCCAAAGCCGGGATACTACCACGAAACCCTGTTGCCAAGACAGACAAAGCAGTTCCAGGAGCCTCAAAACGCCAATGGTTAGACTAGATAGATCTGCAAGATTATGATAGGCTGGAGTCAACGGGGCGATTGGGCCTTATTTGCGGCGGAGCCCCTTGGCACGCACCGTCTGCCAAGCATCGCAAAGCCTTCAGGTGTCGTAAGCCGCCCGTCGTACGCTTCCACGTCGTAAGCTTAATATCGTGAGACAATGCTCATCAAGTGCGGTCATGGTCGACGACTTGGAAGTTGTGCGGATCGTCGACCGGGGGGTCAGGACTCAGTGGGGTGACATATCACAGCATTCTCTCTCGAGCCACGGCTGCCCCTGAACAGGAACCACTCAATCCCGCTATAAAGGAAATGCACAATCGCCATGTCTTCTGCCTTTTCAACCCATGCCCAACTCAGTCTTTCCCCAAGATTCGTGACTTGATACAACGACTCTTCCCCCGCTGAACACGCAACTCGAAAAACAATGGATCGGCTAGAAGAGCCCTGGACGCATTCCAATGTGTCTACGAGACGAAACTCGGCCTCGTCAATGGACCCCATGAACTCTACACCATTACCCACAGACCTACACCTACACGTCGACAGAGGTCACGATGAAGAACGCCCCAATACGCCCTCCATCCCCGAAAAGGCAACGGTGCCGCAACAACACAAGAAACTGAGTATCCGACAACGACTACAACACTTTACGTGGGCCTGGTTCACCTTTCCCATGAGCTGTGGTGGTCTATCACTCCTGATCCACCAACAGCCACATCGGTTCAAGGGGCTACATGTTATTGGAACCATCCTGTATGCCATCAATGTCGTCGTATTCACCTCTGTCTGCGCGGCCATGCTGTTGCGCTTTTCACTCCACCGAGGCCTGATGAGAAAATCAATGACACACCGACGTGAATCTTTCTTCATCCCAACCTTCTTCCTCGCCATTGCCACTCTCATTACCACGACGCAAAGATATGCCATGCCCAGTGCTGGGTCCGAGTCGGTGTGGGCAACAAAGGCCATCTTCTGGATATACCTCACAGTCACTTCCATCCTGGCCGTGGTGCAGTACAGTTTTCTCTTTGCTGGCTACAAGTTCAGCTTGGACGCCATGATGCCAACGTGGATCTTGCCCATCTTCCCGGTGATGCTGACCGGAACCCTTGCTACGGTCCTTTTGGACAGCCAACCCGAACTCGATGCTGTCCCCATTGCTCTAGCTGGCTGGACTTGTCAGGGACTTGGGTTCCTGATCTCGCTCTTCATGTACGCGCACATGATCGGACGGTTGATGCAAGCAGGCCCCCCATGCAGAGAGCATCGGCCGGGGTTGTTCATGTGTGTCGGCCCCCCAGCCTTTACGGCTTTGGCGTTGATTGGCATCTCCAAGGCGCTTCCTGAGCAAATCTCAACATCGGACAACCTCGTCATTGACCAAGGCACCATCCGAGCTGCGGCGCTGCTGGGGGCAGTTTTCCTCTGGTCTTTGAGTTTCTGGTGGTTTCTCATCGCGACCGTCATGGTTGCCATGTCCCCACCCAAGTTCTTCCATCTTGGGTGGTGGGCCATGGTGTTTCCCAATGTGGGATTCACCATTGCTACCATCTCAATTGGCACTGAACTGGAAAGCTCAGCTATAGGGTGGGTTGCCACTGGCATGACTATAGTCATTTGCATTACATTCATTACTGTACTGTCCTTTAACATACGGGCCGTTTATAAAAGCCACATCATGTACCCGGGACAAGACGAGGATGTGGATGAATGATGAAGGAAGAAGGATAGAAGGATAAAAGGCATTTGGATTACTGGAGCGACGGAGCATGGAGAAATATCTGATTTACTCAGGGTGATCTTCCCACATTACGCTCTTTAATATTCATAGACTTGATTCTGTATGCAATTCAGCGCCCTGATCATATGAGCTGTTTGTTTTGCTTTCGTGCTGTGATTTTCCCATCAAAAAGTATAAAGATCAATTCTCAAAGGAACACTTTAACCATATAAGACGAGCAAGTCGCAACTCACCAGCTATCTAGTATCCTGGGCGTCCAGCGTCCACAATCAGCACTCGCCAGAATTTCTGTTTTCACTTTGTCCACCGGGAGTCTACCACGCCCAAGCAACTCCTTGAGTTGTTTATTCCAAGAATCGTACGCTATAATTCTCCTTGTGTATCCAATCTCGACAATTGCCAGACTCGGAATGGCGAGTCTAGATTCTCTTGGAACAGTCCTGCTCGGGCCTTTCGTGACGAGAAAGCCAAGCTTTCATCGCTTACACACGAGGCACAGGCCTGATGGCGAACGGTTAGGAGCACGTTGATACTCAATGTTTATGTAACGGTTTCTGGAATTCGACTTGGCATTCAACGCCACTGCCATCGAAGAACTGCTAGTAAAGTCAAAATGAAAGTCGCTCACACGGAGACCACGTGCGACGTTGTAAACGCGCTCGGGAGGACCTCCTGAGAGCCTGGTACCGCCCGATGCAAGACACGGACCATACAACTGTATTCTTCATTTGAAAGTGATGATACTTGTGAGACTTGCTAGCAACGAGGTCGATGAGATCAGCTAGGCAGGCGGAAGAGTTGTTCGCCACAACGGCAAGCGATACTGCGATTCGGAACAGAAAGAGCCAAATCATGGAGGGTGATGGGGAATATGATCGACAGATGGTTTACGTAAAAACGTGCTTTGCTGCTTTAGCATCATGGCCTAAATAGCTAGTTAGCATCTTCGACTCTGAACATGGCCTGTCTTTTCAAGACTCATCTAGAATGCGTCTAGAGCCAAGCAATAAGATGTTCAAAACGTGCGGGATGGTATTTAGGTTTGCCAGTCAAGTCATCTAAGCACAAAAATACATATTCGACATTGTGCCAGAGGCGACCCGAGTATATGGTCAAGGATCCAAGTCCCAATTGACTTATCAGATGCTACTATGCGTAGGGTATCTGCTTTTATCCGCCGAGCTCGGAGTTGAAAAGCAAAGCGCGGTGAATTGACCTGACCGAAGCAGACAAGTGCTTACGGCTGAAAAGTGGTCTTAGCAGAGCTGCATTGCTGCGGTCGACTGCGCCATGCAAGGCCGTTGCAGCCATTTCGAGCTCTGCCTAGATTAGTGGCGAAATAGTTTGATTAGCTGTCTGGGAATGTCTTGGTCGGGGCTGAGCTAGGCTCGCTTGGAGCAGAAAACAGGGGGAATATCTCGTCTCCAAGGACGCCATTGGCGAACTTGTTCAGGGGAAGTGCTTGCGGGGGGCTCCCATGTGGCCATTCAGAGAAGACGATGCTGATGGCGGATGACTAGGATCTGCAAGTAATGTGGTCATGCCTTCAGCTCTTCAACTCCATGATATCGAAGTGTACATATAAACCTCGCTCCCTGGTACTCCCTTTACCTCCCTTCAGCCCTCATCGCCATCCATCAGTCGTCCCAACTCACGTCCCTTTGCTACCCACGCTCATCCAACCACTACTCGAAACAACTCCATCCACAATGCGTCCTCAGATTCTCTTCCTCGCCGGCGCCTCTGCCGTCTCTGCCGGAGTCGCCGTGGAACAGCGCGACCTCAAGGCGTGCGCTTCCGTCGCCATGGGCCTGGAATCCCTCATCTCTGGACTTCCCCTGCCCGATCCCACTCTCGCCAGCTTCATTGCCAAGCAGACCCAGTTCGCCACCATGACGGACCCTTGCCTCCTCCCCGCCGTGACCGGATCCATGGGCGGCGAGTACTCGTCCTACGTTAAGAGCCTCACCAGCTGGCAGCAGGACCACAAGGGCGACTTCAGCAGCCTCTTTTCCGCCTGCAGCGACGTCCCCGAGGTGCAGAGCATGTTCGATCAGCTCCCTTCTGGCGCATCCTCCGTCTGCGACAAGTACACCTGGCAGACGGGCAGCGCCAAGGCCTCCAACGATGACGATGACAAGGACGCCGAGTCGACTGCCACCGAGACGGGTTCCGATAGCGCGGCTGCTGCCTCCGAGACTGCCTCTGACAACGCTGCGCCCCGCGAGACGGGAATGGTCATGGCTGCTGCTGCCGTCGCCGGTATCGTCATGGCCGGCGTCTACTAAGCTTCCGGACGATCGACGATGGCGACGGAGATGGGCCTACAAGAAGATGATGCCAGCGGGATAGCTGTAAATTTTAGTACATAATTATTCGTTCTAGCCGAAGACATCGGCTTCTTTCTCGGAACCGCCAAAGACTTGGTGTCCGTATCAATTACTATCCCAAAGCAAGGTCCATTGCAACTCCTGATTCCCACCGTTTCGTCTTGTTACCAATCAACCACACCGACCTCTCCCTTCGAATCCATGTCTGTGTTTCAATTACTCTGTATCAGGTGGCGGCGTTTAGCGCGACCTTGGCGCTTGGCTCATTTACCCTGCACAGCCTTGTGATGCTGAATCGTTCTGGCTATCTCATGGGGTGCCATAAGGCTACCATCCCGTACTTCACGTGATCCGTAGCCAATTGGCGAGCATCAAATGAAAGGTACTTCCTTTGCCACCTAATTTCTATGGTGCCAGAAGTCCCAACAACCTCCCTCTCTACATAGCGCTACATTGCACTCCTTACATCCGTACCTGATCTCGCTCGTACCTTCCCGATGACTCAGCTATGTGGGGCTTGGTACGGGATGGTAGCCTTATGGCACCCCATGAGATGCGGCAGTTCATATTGAAGACAGACGCGGAGATCTCTGGCTGCTCAATCAGCCCCACGCTGAAAGGCTCAGCCTCAGCTAGGCGGGCTGGGTTATAGTCAGTTTAACTTCTATGGTGTATCTGTTGAAAGCATATATGCCAAGTACCAGCTGCTGGGATAGTATTGCGATAGTAAGCCCCAAGAGCATGCGCAAGGAATATGCTGTATCCCCTCTAGAGTTCCGAAAGCTTGGCGACGTATAGGATGAGGTCGAATGCCCAGTTTTCCTTCGCTGCCATGTATATTGATATCTGGATTGCCAGAGCTGGCACACTGTGTGAGGACACGCCAAAGTATTCATCAGTATCGCTCTGAACGTCCCCTTTTGTCATCTCATACGGTGTAGGCTTTGTCAGTATCTCGGTATCATGGTATCTAATCATGGCGTCTCATCCAAGTACCCTCGCATAAACTCGGTACCACTCATCGAAGCCCTATGAACTGCACAACACCTACATAGTCAAGGCCGGAGTGACTCATAAGTGTCGACAAGGATCGTTATCCTTGTAACCACATGTTAATCATTCAAGTATTGTATCATCCGTTAACCAGAAGTAATCATTTATACGCGAGATCTTTCTATTATGATTGTGTTATCTTTACTGCACTGATAATACACATCTTGTTAACTCCTCTGCCCATTTGCCATCAAGCCCCGAAGTCGTTTCGCAACAATGACTGACTATCTTCCAACGGTGTCTGGAATCGAAAGGCTCTTTCCCGGGTCAAAGTCTACCAAGGAAACGACATTTCCTTTGTCGCTTCTAGACGCAACTTCCGCAGACTTTGCCCTTACCAGTGCGATCTGGCTCTTTGAGAGACCTGAACTGAGTAAAGATGTCTCCTTGAGCATCGTCGACCAGCTTCGACAATCCCTCTCAACAGCTCTAGGCGCATATCCACAGTTTTGTGGTCGTATCAAAAGGATTCAGAGTCTGGATGGTGGTGAGACAGACGAAATACGGCATTTTCCTCTTCATGTCCAACGGTTTGGTCGAATCTATGCCCAGTATAGAACTCCCCAGGACCCGGGTGTTGAGTTCATTGTCGCACAAAGCCACGCTACTCTAGATACTCTTTGCGCGGTTTCGCGTCCCTCGGAACAACCGATCTGGGACCGGCAAAAGGTGCCCTACAGTGGCTTTGTACCTTCAACAGCCATCAGCACTGGGCTCCCAGATGAGGGAAGAGACGAGAGGGGTCAGCTCAAGCCACTCTTGGCTATCCAGCTTACCGAGTTACATTGTGGAGGCTTCGTTCTCGCCGTTAAGGTCTCGCATCCCCTCGCTGACATCTTGACGCTGGCCTCTTTTGTCAGAGACTGGGCGAGCATCAGCCGCTCCAAGCTGAAGGGTAAAGCAGAGCCCGAACTGAAGCCAACATTCAACCCAGAACTGCTGGACTCATTTGCAGCAGGAGATATTAACGCCAGTCAGCCAGAACTATCGGTTTTGCGGCGAGTGGCAGGCTTACCCTTGCATCGTTATGACTGGTGGGCGCCTTCACCGGGATGCCCTTTTCCTAGCAAAGTACCGTCTGGGTTTGAAGAAGCATGTCTCGAACCAGCCGGGACTCCCATGCCCTGGGACCAATGGGACGTTGCTGCGCCAGTCTCCAACTATACTATTCACCTGAGTGCAAACCAAGTAGAGACTCTGTGGCAAGAAGTCAGCGGCGAGGATTCGACGCGAGTGAGTCGTCATGATGCCACTCTGGCTCACATATGGTCGTGCGTGTTGCGTGCTAGACAGCTACAGCCAGGTCGAGACCAAGTTCACTGCGATCTTGTCGTCGGGTTGCGAACTGCTTTAGGTCTCGGGGATGCCTTTGTTGGATCGCCAATCATCATGGTTAACGTGCAACTGCCGGGACACGGGTCCAACGCCGCTCTCAAAATCTCGGGATTCAACGAACTGAGCGTCATATCTCGTCAGATTCGAAACACCCTCAAGGAAATGACTGACCTGGAAAACTTGCGGGCGCATCTCCATTCGGTAGCGTATGAGACCACTCCGCAACGCATATGGCAGGCTTTCCTTGGCCATCGCCACATTCTCGTGACCAGTTGGGCACGTGCGGGGCTTTATGATGTCGATTTCGGGCTGCAGAGCAGTATACGTTATGCTGATGGGGTCATGCCCAACATGGACGGATGTATTGTTGTTAAGGAGGCGCCTTCATCAGCGTTGAATGAGTCCGTTTCATCGGGTGGCTGGACTCAGAATGGGGTAGATGTCACGGTCCATCTTCACCGTGAGGATATGAAACGATTTGTCAACGATCCTGTACTTTTACCAGAAAGCCATTGAATGGCGACTGGCTTGGAGAGGCTGGTTTACCGAAACTCGACCTTCGTGCTTCACCTGCTGCAGCAACTCAGGCCATGGCATTTCCGATCTCGGCCCGAATAGCATGATATTAAATATTAATGGAATAAACGCCGTTGAAATGATGTCCGTCTATATCCGTATATGTCCGTATATGTCCCTCAGTCATGCCCCATACGCAGTCTCTCGATAGAGTCCTTTTTCCAGTGACCATGTTCTATCTCTGGTTTATCTCCTACCTGATACCCAGCGCCCAGGTGTTGGGGATTGCTCCATTCATCAACATTGTTGGTCCCGTGTAGATAGTGGCCCGGGAGGTGCACCTGCCCGCTGATGCTATTCGTCTTCTCTTGCTCGACTCGAACTTGCTTGCTAACGTGGATGACCATCCTGTTGCCGTCCTTACCTCGGCCGCTCTCCAAGTCTCTAGACGATGAGTGCGAGTGGTCGCTGGAAACGGTCCTCGTATCGTGTGTTCCCACGCCAGACTTGTTGATGATGTCCTCGGTGGAACCTCCCTCTTCGCCTTGTATCGTGGCCAGCGCAGCCGTGACGCTGAAGGGATCCTTTCCTTTGTAGGCTTTCCTGGTACCACCCATCTCGATTGAAGCGCCCATGTTGCCGCTCTGTTTCGACTTTCCCGACGAGTAGCCCTTGCCACCTCCAGAGTAGTTGCTCGTCCAGAAGCTGGCGTTGAGCATGGGACGGATGAGAATGGCCTGGCCAACCACGATGGCGACAAAGTCTTCGCGGCATGACCAGATGGCGGCCGTGGCACCGTTTTTTTGCTGCGAAGCGATAAGTCAGAATGCTTGAGAGGAAAAGAAGAACAGCAGCTTCACAGAGGAGCAGAACCTACCACGAGGACCATTGTGACACGCAGGATTGCTGCAATCATGCAAAAGAAGCCTGCTCCGAATAGCAGTAGAAGGCCGAGTCGTCGCGCAATAGTGGTCTTGAGAGGTACAACGACAGGGGCTGGAATGGCCATGATGCAGAAATCCGTCACAATGTTGAAGACCAGAGCCGGCACCATGTTGAGAACCGACTGGGGTTGACACACGCCTGACAAGAGGGCGAGCATTAGCTACAGCCCGGAAATCGCTGTTGTAGATCAGACAGACTCACCTCCTTGATCCGGGTAGATGATCCACATGCGATTGTAAGGTCGGCATGCGCAAAACATGATGAGCATGATGGTGATGAAGGTTGCACCGACCAGCATCATTGTGGGCATGATGAGCTTCTCGACCCACAAACTCCGCACGACGCGCTGATAGAGGAAAAGCATGTTGAGTTTGAGCGTCCAGATGAAGAGAACATATGTGGCAACGCCAACGCAAAACCATTGTGTCCCATAGATGTAGGATTTGGCGTCCTCCTTGGAGAGATTCTTGCGCTGCTCGATTGTCAAGGCGTGCAGGTCACCCTGGCCGCCAACAATGTGTGCTGCCACTGTCATGATGGTGTAGGTTATCTGTGTTGGGAGCGAATGAGCTTGACCATCTTGACAGAGAGTACCAGAACTACTCACCCATGAGACCCAGATAATGTAGTCATCTGGTTGGAAGCCGTGGAAGCCAATTGCGCGCCATCGGCAGAATACCCTCGCAAAGATGACGAGCGACCCAACGCTATACAGACACCACGTTTCGATCGTGGCTGAAGAAGCGGCCATTCTTTCCGAGTTGACGGTTCAAAAGCCGTCGGCGGTTTTGGTACGTGCAACAACAAAAAAGCAAACTCGCTCACTCTCTATGATTTGTGTACCGTCCACGGAACTAAATAATGAACGGCTAATTGGAAGTTTGCAAAGGAAGTCCTCTAGCTCAGGGGAGGGGGGCGATGAGATAGCGTGGTATCGAAGCGATGAGACCTTGCACAGGAAAGGAATGGCGTGAGCGAGCAAGATGAGGTAGGTCCCTGCTAATGGCGACATATACACAGGGGAGGAAGTTGGGAGAAAGAAGGACTAGATGTGGGTGTAGGAATATGAATCTTGGAGAAAGAAATGTAGCAACAAAGAATGGAAAGACGGCACGTAGCTACAGTTCCCAGGCCCAATTATGCAGGTACCATACAGGACATTTGAGAGAGAGAGAGAGAGAGAGAGAGAGAGAGAGAGAGAGAGAGCAATCTCCAGATTCTACTTTCAAAGGGGGGCCGAGTGAGTGGATGAGTAGGATGACCGAGCACTGGGTAGTCTGTACAATGCTAATGGCATGGTATGAACAGACTGCGTGGTATGGTCGTATTGTTTCATCCCCTGCTCCCCACTTGAATTTGGTGAACGGACCGTTTACCTTCCCCTAATAGGTGCGCCTCTGAGAAGAGACTGACGAGATGCATCACATATCATGGCTCGTTGTTGCTGGGATTCAAGCTTCACATGCAGGCTTATTTACAGCCTTGTATGATGCGATCCCGCCCGGCACTTGTTGGTCGAAGGGGTTCCATGAACCTTTGCGTCGGTACAGACAAGAAGGATTCTGCCCCTGGGAAAAATTATCTGTCACTTCAGCGTTACATTGAAAATGACCGGGGTATAGAGGGGACCATGGCCATTGATTATTTGACAGTTGCTCCTAAGCCCCCTTCCAGGTCTAGCATCGAACACCGCTCATGACCCCAGGAACAAAGAACCTCGGCATCGAGAAATAGCGCCGCGTAGTCCCTGGTTCTGCGCATTCTTGGAAACAGAGACTGCTTCTCTGCAGTGCCCCTAGATGAGAAGAGGAAACGACAACAAGCAAGCGAGCCCCTCTAGCCCCTCAAGCGTCAAGTGTCTCCACAGCCTCGGCATCTCGTGGCAGGGATCAATACGATACGGAGACACACTTGCAGCCTACTCCATATATTTGAGGATTTCCCAAGCTAATAGCACGGGGGTAAGGCCCTTATCTTCCGGAAGATCAGGCCCGTCTCCACCAAGGCAATTCCGCGGTTGTTGAGGCCGCAGGAAATAGTCGTTAGGTAAATATTTGACGACAGAACCACTCGAGATGTTCCCTGTTTCGATCCAAGCTTGCTGCCATGTTCTGTCTATGGATACTGCCTCCTCCACCTCCGTTTGGGCTGAGCAAGTCCCGGTAGCATATTCCGTGGAACTAGAGCCGCAATCTGACGGGGAGAGCAGGGCCCGAGCCGAGGTGGTTCCTGATCGGCATCGATTTGATTATGCAAACAAAGGGATATATATCCACCTTCCTCATCCAACCGTCGTGGCCAGGTCTGAAGCTGCAGGGGCTTGAGGAGCCGGGGTGCATGCGGTGTAACGCAGCGCGGCCAACATCACCAGGATATCGTCGCATTCATGTAACCTTGCTTACAGCATTCTAACCAAGTTGGCCCTCTCTACTCCGCATATGGGCGCTGTTGGACGGCAGGGTAGAATTGCTTGCGGATACAGATGCGTTGTCGGCAGGATTCGGACCCCGTCCTCAACCCCTGATTGTTTGATTCGAACCAAACATCTCGTCATGACCCGTTCTCAATCATCGACCTACATAGAGAGTAGCGATCGCAACAACTGTTGTCACTTTTGAACCCTTTCTTTTTCCTCTAGTGATACGTCAGACTAAACAACCGACCATGGCTTCTACATCCGATTACAAGGTTTCTTTTGAAGTAAGTTCACATACCCCCAGCTGATGGACTTGGTCTCTTACCATTGCATACTGCAGACTTTCCAAAACATCGTCAACAACGAGCTGGCCCCGACTGCCAACACCCGCAAAGGCATTTGCCCCAGCACCGAAGAGACCCTTTGGGATTCGCCCCTCTCGGCTCAGGACGATGTCGACAAGGCCGTCAAGGCCGGCAAGGCCGCCTACCAGTCGTGGCGCAAGCTTTCTCAAGATGAGCGAGCCGAGTACCTCCACAAGTTTGCCGACGCCGTTGAGGCCAACCAGCAGGAGTTTATCGATCTGCTCGGCAAGGAGGCCGGCAAGCCCCCGCAGGCCGGAGGGTTTGAGCTGTGGCTCACCATGAGCCTGGCTCGTGAGACGCTCAAGCTGCGATTGAAGGAGGAGAAGCCCGAGGACAATGCGGATGTGTGTACCCAGCCCGAGACTTTGACTTTCAACCGGGGTACTGACTGTTTATAGCGAACGGCCATTGTCCGCTACGTTCCTCTCGGCGTGGGAGTTGGTATCGTCCCCTGGAACTTCCCCATGGCCCTGGGCATGGGCAAGCTGGTTCCCGCTCTTCTGGCCGGCAACACCTTCATCTGGAAGCCGTCGCCCTACTCTCCCTACTCGGCCCTCAAGCTGGCCGAGATTGGTGCCAAGGTCCTTCCCCCTGGTGTCTTCCAGGCACTGAGTGGCGACGACAGCCTCGGCCCCATGCTCACTGGCCACCCCGATGTTGCCAAGGTCAGCTTTACCGGCTCTACTGGAACCGGCAAGAAGATTATGGCTGCTTGCGCTGCGACTCTCAAGCGTGTCACCCTTGAGCTCGGCGGCAATGACTGTGCCATTGTTCGCGAGGACGCCGATATCGAAAAGGCCGTTCCCAAGGTAAGTCTTATGCTCGCAGCGGTTCACGCAAGAGCTGGAGCTAATCACCTTCTACACAGATTGCCTTCCTCAGCTTCGTCCACTCGGGCCAAGTCTGCATGAACATCGAGCGACTCTACGTGCACGAGAACATCTACGACAAGTTCATGGCCGCTTTCGTCGACCAGGTCAAGCAATACAAGATTGGCGACCACAACGATGCCGAGGCGTTTGCTGGCCCCATCCAGAACAGCATGCAGTACGAGCAGCTCAAGGAGCTCTACTCAAAAATTGACTCCGAGGGCTGGAAGACGACGTTGCGAGGCAACATGGACAAGATCAACGGCAAGGGCTACTTCCTGACGCCCACCATTGTCGACAACCCGCCTGACGACGCTCAGGTCGTTACCCAGGAGTCGTTTGGCCCTATCCTGCCCGTCATGAAGTGGAAGGACGAGGAGGATGTCATTCGCCGCGCCAACAACACCTACAACGGCCTTGGCGCCTCCGTCTGGGGCAAGGACGTGGCTCGCGCCCAGCACATGGCCGAGCAGCTCGAGGCGGGAAGCATCTGGGTCAACACCCACTTCGAGGTGGCCCCTAACGTGCCCTTTGGCGGACACAAGCACAGCGGCATCGGCATGGACTGGGGTGAGGTTGGCCTCAAGGGCTGGTGCAATGCCCAGGCCAGCTGGGTCAAGCACTCTTGAGTGTGAGGCGGATATATCAGTCGCATAAAGCTGGGTTAGATCTTGACATTATATACCATTACCTAGATTAGAGACGCCTGCGCACGTCATCACTAATTACTATTAACAAGAAGACGAGACTCGAGTGTCGTCGCTATCCACAAATGACACGCTGCTTGCTTTCGGGTTTATGAGTGGGTATCAGTACCATCCTGACAACGCCATAGCTTTGTATCCAACCACGTAACGATCTGCTCTACCGAGCTTTTGGCTATCACAGTATTCGGGACAACTTCAATTAGCTTTCTAGACACTCTTCATTACTACCCACATGTTCGTTCTTTTGCATCCACCAAGGCGTCAAAAAGTCTGATAATGCCCGCGAGACTAACACTCACATCCGCGGCAGTTATCGTCTTGAGCGCTAGATGCAGCTTGAAAATCGAGACGAGATGCATAAGGGATTGAGCACGTCTTATAAGATATTCGTCCATATAGAGAAAGTTGTTCATGCCGACTATCAATACTCTGATAATCGCCTGCATAGCCAAAATGTCAGTCACTCAGACCACCTGACATAGAAGTCTGGTTGACGAGATGCCCTCATTCTTTGGGACAAGTCTCTGCGATGCTCAAAACCGAGGCGTCCAAAACCCCCATCCTGACCAATTCAGTCAGAAACCCCATAAGCCAATTCTGACGATTATCTCCCTATTCCAGGTCATTAGCATGTCGACGAGTTGTATGGCGGAAGCCTAGTTATCGCAAAGGGATCCAGAGGGCTCGGGCTTGGCTTGGGGCCCTCAAGTGCGAGGGCAACTTGTTCAACCTGAACCAACAGTGCGTGTCCATTGTACCCAAGGCAGTGCGCGTAAATCTCCTACTAGTTTTGCTGACATCGTACGCAAGTTTGATTTTGGGATGATAGCCAATGAAAGGGGAACCTATAGCATGATAGACGTTGCCAATGTTCCCTTGCTCAGTGGTTGCAATCATGATGGCCCAGTGAGCTGGAGCCCTCCGGCGACCCTGGTCATGGTAAGCAACCAAAGAAACGTAGAGAACCATTTTTTATGCTCGACAGAGGCACTGTGGTTGAGGATTTCGAGTTAGTGTTAGTAGGCGCTTGGGGTCCGTGGTAGTCTTGGTCTAGACTTACACGGTAAAGAGATTCAAGATGACTTTCTGGCTTAACAATCTAACAACAACCTGATGGGAATGAACCTTCTGATGGAAGATATCAAAAGGAAGACAAGATATTAAACCGTGTATCGCCCGTCTTTATGCCCACGCATGTCAAGGGATTGGCAAAGCGAGTCCAAACTTTGATAGGGGAATCTGAGCTGGGTCGGCGCGAGATGAGACATGCCACATTTAGGCCATTGGCTATTGTTAAACCGCGACTAGGAACGTGAATTTGGGCGTCTACAGGCGCAAATCATCAGTTTCCTAAATTCAGCCAAGATGAAAAACGTGCTCGACCAATGAACAAAGTGGAATGAGGGTTGATGTCGAGTGAAGAGAAAGCGAGGCGCCAGCCCCCAGTCCCTGTCACTCACACATCCAATCATAACCACGATAGCTTCTGAGTGATGTTTGAAGCTCGAGAACCCGTCCCCAATCAATCTGCTACAAGTCAATGATGTTGAAAACAAACTGTTGGTGACTGGTTGTGATGGATTTGGCGTGGCTGCATATCATATCTGGGAGTGCTTGGACGTAATCAGGGCATCTCTGTAGTCCCAGCACGCTAGAATTGATGTTCCGATCCGATCCCAAGCACAAGCAGCCGTCGATAAATCTCGTTTGTTCTCATGCCAATCAGACGCAAGAATGGCGTCAAGTCGGACTGTTTCTTTGGCTTCTCTTCCCTCAGAGGCAACCGTCGTCTTTCAAGACTCTTCTTTCTTCTCGCGTAATAATGAGCGCCCACTTCCCACTCTATCGGAAGTGCTAGCAGCAAGCGCGGTTCAAAACTCGCCCGAAGATAATAGGAGACCCGGCCCCACGCCTGTGCTTTTTCAGTCTCTGGGCCTTGCGGTCAAGTTTGGACGGGACGATGCTGTCAGAGTCTCTGAAGGCCGATGCCTCTGGGCTCTTGGGCGACTGCTTCCGGAAGTCCCGGTGCCGGAAATCTACGGCTGGTCCACTGAAGATGGCTACGTGCTCATCTACATGGAGATGGTGAAAGGCGTCACCGTCGAGAAACGTTGGCCATCTATGACCGAGGATGAGAAGACGGGCTTCTGGGACGCACTGAAGTCTGCTGTCGCGAATCTACGGACACTGTCTCAAGACGCTGATGACCAGTTTCTCGGTAAGTGACATGCCAACTTGTCCAACTCGGGCTAACTGTTGCAAGGCCGAATCGATCGTAGCCCCTACTACGATATCTCCATTACCAGTTCTGATAGGCCTCCAGCCGGCCCTTTCACGTCCGTCAAGGGCTTCCATGACTGGCTCTCGATAATGATCAGAACTGGCTTCGAAAGGCATTGGCCTGGAATGAAACCAGAGGAGATCCCCGATCCTTATCGTCAAATGCTTCCAGATGACGCCCAAGTCTTCTTCACTCATGCCGATCTCCATCCTAGCAATATCATGGTCAACCCAGACTCTCCGTCTACGATTGTGGCACTTATCGACTGGGAACAGTCTGGATGGTATCCTGACTATTGGGAGTTTTGCAAGGCCGAATACACAGCCGAAATTTGGTCAGAATGGCATGGATATATGCTGAAGTTTTTGGAGGAACCTGAAGCGCTGGATGGATTTATTGAGTATACTAGAGCACTGGGCTATTGAGCTCCATTCTAGCCTTTCATGTTAGCGTTGGCGAAATAGAAAGCGTCGTTGAATCCGATATCGTGACGGTCAACGTCAGCATCGAGAAATGATATATACTTTGAAGAAAGACTTGGTATCATGAGAAGCTGTGCGGTGAAACGCATCCAGACGGATGCCCGGGTAAGCGATGCAAGGAATGAAGGAAGAAAAGTAAGACAAAAAGGCGTATAATTGTCAACCTCGATGGGGTTACACGACGCTAAGCAACTGTCCTTTGATACCGAGACTGGGCCACGCATGCTTACGCGTCCAAGTACTTGCCTGATGCTCTGGCCGTGTAGAGTGAAGCCAAAGTATGACCATGACTCTACGATTATCACGCGGGGTAATGTTGATGCGAATACGGCATGGCCCAAGACGACGAGTTTGTAACATGACTATGACGTGGACGACCCAGGAGACGCGTATCCGATTCGCCAGGCAGCTCCATTCCGCATTTCTAATCCATCCTTTCTTACATGTGGTACGATCCCAGTCGCTATATAACTCCCATTGTGCCCTTGTCGTCTTTGATTCCTTGCACCGATACTCTGTTACTAAGTGTCTTCGCCATCGTCGATTCATCATGAAACATTGGTCTCTAAGCTTGGTTGTGGCGGCGGCGGCCGTCAACGGATTGTACATTCCAGAAGCTGGAGATTTATCCCAGATCTCATTCCTGGAACACTCCTCATCCAAGTTGCGCACGCTATTTGACAAGGCAAGCGAAGAGGTGTCGACGGAAATTGCCAAGGGTATTGAGAGCATCAAGGACGCTTCAAAATCGGCATTTGAACACTTCACCCAGAAGACGGAAATCGACTTTTCCTCACTGGGCCAGGGTCTCGATCTGAAAGAACATGATTACTCCGACTACACCATTTACGAAATCATCTCTGCCAGCAGATCTACTACCAACTTCTCTCGACTCGTTGACAAGTCGGAGTCGCTGGTGAAACTGCTCAATGACACCAAACACAGCTACACCTTGTTCGCCCCCATCGACAAGGCATTTGAGCACATTCCCCACGATCACAAGAAGCCCAGCAAGGAGTTTTTGAATGCCCTGTTAAAGTACCACGTTGGACTCGGTGAATACCCGGCTCGCAAGATCCTTACAACCCACACGCTTCCTACGGCTTTGAATGAATCCGCCCTCGATGGATACCCTCAGAGGCTCCGGACCCGAGTTGGACTTTTTGGCGTCAGAATAAACGTTTACAGCAAGGTCGTTGCCGTTGATATTGTAAGTTAACATTGTGTCATTATCGCGACCGTTGCTTGCACACAGTCTGCTGACCATTTGCGTCCCCGAACAGAAAGCCAAGAACGGCATCATTCACGCCGTTGACAAGATTCTTCTCCCGCCCGCCATGGTCGGAAGGGAGCTCAGCCTCTTCCCAGCCCAGTTTTCCACTCTCCTCTTGGCGTACGAAAAGACAAACTTTGTCGACTACATCCACAACATCAAGATGTTTGGCAGCACCGTCTTTGCTCCGTCAAACTCGGCCTGGTCCCGCCTCGGTCCTCGCACAAACGCGTACCTGTTCAACACCGACGAGGGCAAGAAGTGCCTCAAGGCGCTTCTCAAGTATCAGATTGTCGCAAACACGACTCTGTACAGCGATGAGATTTACTATCTCAAGCACAAGAAGGACAACGGAGCCGACAAGCTTAACCTCGGAGGCGAACATGTTCACTATGAGCTTCCTACTCTCCTCGAGAGAGGGCTAGGCGTTGACATTCGCCGTCTGGGTGGATGGATCTCCATGACTGTCAATGGCGACGCCGACGTTGGCTTCGAAGATGGTATTGCCAAGAACGGAGTCGTCCAGGTCGTCAGCAGCGTTCCCATGCCGCCTCCAAGGAAGCCCGACATGGGCAAGGCTGGCGAGGACGACGTCGAGTATCTGAAGGAATTGTTGGCAGACTACGTCGAAGAAGATGACGCTGAAATGCCAAACGAGCTGTAAAGACTGGTCGTATGCAGACGCCCGCACGGTAATAGTTACGAGGGTCACTATCGGCTACACATTGGTAGTGTAGCGCTCTTGACTTGGTTACGAGGATACTTTTTGAACTGTTACGACAATCATTGTATACTATAGTACATTTGCTACCATATTGAATTTTGTCTGGTCCTAGTTACGCTTGACTATTAGAAGCCAATTTGACAGATATCTGTCTTGAGCACACTTCATCGCCGTGAATCTCGCAGCAGGCAATAGTTGTATGACTATCTATAAAACCGAGGTTCTGCAGGCCCTCATCCAACGTCTTTCACATAAATTAATTCTCGAGCTAAACCAAGCTCCGTATCCCTCTATCGTGACCTCGCTTAGTTCATCCGATGTCCTCCAGTGTACTCGTAAAACACCAAGGTTCATTGCAAACCATTAACTCCCGGGATATCAAATAACCAGTCCGTTCAAAATGCAGCAATTCTATCCATGCTCATTTAGACTCTGCTCCTGGCCCGTCGCCCTCCTCCAAGTCTCTTTCGGTAATCGGCTTAGGCTCAGGTGTCGGCGGCAAAGGCTTCTCCTTGGGTGGCGGTGGCGCTGGTGATATCCAAAAGGCGGGATATCGTCGCTGGATGTTGTTTGTGACCATGGCCACTGCCACCAGCATCGTCGAGGACAGCAGGACAACGGGCAGGAAGTACCACTTGAGCCGGTTGATGGTCGGGTCGATGATGGGCAAAAGGGCTGTGGCGCCGGCGGGCGGATGCGTCGTCTTGGATACCAGCATGACGACTACTGCGACGGCGGTGGACAGGGAGGAGGCGAGCCAGCTGAGTCGGGGCGTGGGATCGTCATGCTGGAGGTTCTGGATGCTGAATATGAGGGCGAAGATGATGCCCACGAGGGCACTGAGGAAGTGGCCGCCAATTAAGGATCTTGGCTGTGCTAGAGGCGATTCGACGACGCCAAAGCAGAGCACGGCAGACGCGCCCTAGACATGGTTAGCAAATCCGGCGCGTTGTTTGGGCCTTGGATATCGGCTACTCACATAGGAGGCAACAATAGAGGGCGTTCCCTTGTTGATAAAGTAAGACGTATGGCCGAAAATAGCTTGTATGGTGGCGAGCCCACAAAACGACCCGATGAAGGCCCATGCAAGAACGACATAGAGTGGTGACGGCTTCGGAGGCTCAGTCCGATGTCCAAACCAGCGGGAAACAAAGCGAAAGGCTGGCGAGTCGGGGACGGAGAGTCCCATCTTGAACGAGGCCGTCGATGGCGAGAGTGAAACGTCCGATTAGAGGGAGATGATGCACTTTGTCCTTGGCTTCTTGGCGGGAAGAAGAGGAAAACAGACTGTAACTGAACAAGAAAGTCTGCAATGGGCGTCAATGCAATTGTGGCTAGCGTAGCATGCTCGGGTTTACCCTCGGGCGAAACGCGGCATCGCGGGTCGCTCGGAGAGTGGAATTACTAAGACAATGCGAATGCATGATGCCTCGGCTCCTTGATCATGTAACATCAGGGCTTGAGTACTATGGAGGTCTACTTGGATTTGCTTGGTTTCCCCAATCTCGGCTTGTCCATTGAGTTGCCGCTGTTGAACAAGTCTTTATACTCTTCTACTTCCTGCATCGCATACTATTCACAACATTTCTCCGTACTCTGTAATACATAGAACAACCCCACAAACCTGGGGCAGCATGACGTCAGGCTATTTAAACGGTGCCACTCGGTTGTGAAATAAGACCAGGTGCTGAGAGCCGAGATTGGTGACACGTCGATAATCTTGCGCACGAGTTTCTTCTCTTCTATGGGTAGCCGCTAGGCCAAGTGCTTGTCTAAACTCAAGATATCTGGTACGTTGCAAAACGACGCGTGCTAACCTTGTGCGAAAACAAATAGTCCAGCTCTTCGGTGGGACGGTTCGTCTCTGGTGCAAAGAAGAAGATCCACGAAGTAAACATCAAGCTGCTTCCCCCCTGGATGAAGCCAATGTAGCCCTGCAAGTGGGCGCGATCGGGGTTGATAAAGTATGGGAAAGTCAGGGTAACCACCAAAACCATGGCGATCTGCACAACGCTCGCGAATGCAATCGTTTTGGATCTCAGGCGCGTAGTGCCAACCTCGCTCATTATCACCGTTGAGATGGGTCCGATTGCCGAGCCATAGAGGACGTTCCAGAAGATCATGAGAGCGACCTGCGCCCACACGATACTGGGTCTTTCGTAATAGTTCGGGGCGAGCTGGAGGAAGCCAATGCCGAAGAGAACGAGTGTGGAGAGTACATGTGACGATATGTACATCTTTCGTCGGTTGTACGTGGCGATGATCGCAATGCTGAGAAAGGCTCCGAATAGAGCAGCAGCGGTGGCGGCGAGAGCCATGTTGAATGCCGTACCAGCATCGAATCCAGCAACTAGAAATTCATTAGCTAGGACATTTGTCATGATTGCATGCTCTACTTACGTTGCATAAAGTATGCGGCGCTGTTTGCCAGTGAGTTTCCCGTGGTGATAATAGTAGAGTAACAGACGCATGCGATTAGTGTCCGACGCAAGTTTGTGCCTTGGAAAAGCTCTATGTAGCTTGATGACATGGCAATCCGCTGCTCTTCCCTATCTGCTTCTTCGATTGCGGCCAGATGCGGGCGGATATCATAGTTCTTAATCACAAGTCTGCGCAGCACTGCTTCGGCATCGGCAGGCCGGCCTTGACGGATCAACCATACTGGACTAAGAATGGGCACGCCATGTTAGCTACTGACAAGCTTGGAGGAGTCCGGAGTAGCTCACCTCTCAGGCGCCATCAGCACCAAGGGTATCAAGATGGCGGGCCAGACCCATTGTGAGGCATAGCCTATCCTGTACGCCCATTCCGTCTCCATGTGAACCACGCCAGCCCCTACTGCGGTGCCAAGTAGAGGGCCGACAATGGCACCAAAGCTGAATAGGCCACTGAGGACACCTCTGAGTCGAAACGGGGCAACTTCAATGGCATATGTAAGCGAGAGGACACCGAAGCCGCCGATGGCGCAGCCGAGAAGGACGGAGCCAGCAACCGTCATGGCAAGCGAGTTGGCGAAGAACTGCATGAAGACAAAGGCAGCGGCCAGGGTAAGCGAAAGCAAATACGAGGGTTTGCGACCAAACTTGTCCTATACACGGTGGATCTATTAGTCCCAGCTCCTCAGGGGGCGTCGTGTTTCTATACAAGTACTCACCATTGGCATTGGGATGATGAAAGCCCCCATGATTTGGCCAGCCATGACAGAAGAAGATAGGGCCGCTTGCCATGGAGCTGAGATGATATCAAGACCGTCATATTCGTGACCGAATCGAGCCGTGAACGCAGGCATAGCATACAACTGGCCAACCCAGGCCGGACTAAACGAGACACTAGAATGAGGTTGCTTGTCAGCTAGCTGCGCCACTCGTTCCAGGTTGAGTAACTGCTTACAGGATGGTCGGAGTGGTGAATGCTAAAGACCACATGGCTGCGTAGGGCCAAGTCTTGATAGCCTCCCAGAAAGATTCATTGTTGGCTTCTTGAGGGAAGGTTGGGTCGCAGGCGATGCTGGTGACTGATCCGTTGGCAACACTACTGCTATCAGTCCTGTCCTTGACATCGATGATTTTCGTCTTCTTGTCGTCGGCAATGTCTTGAGGTTTGGCAGTGGTAAACTGATGCTCCTGGTCTTGGTCACTTGGATCCTGAAAGGAACCCATGGTGCAAAGTTGGATATGAGTCTCGACGCGATGCGTTTCACTTCTCGGGAAGGCTTCAAATGAAGTGGTGCAAGTCGTTTTGCTCAAGGAATACCTTCTCTGCTCTGCTTCTTTAGTGCGTTTTTGAGACTTGGGATAATGCGTCTTGTACTTGAATGAAAATGCTCTTCACATGTTGTTATCTCGGCATCAATCATCGACCCGGTGCCTTTATCAGCATCATGATCAGCCAACTGCCACCTTGGACGCACGAGCCTTGATTGCCGAACACTACAGCTATCAGCATGCTATCTGCCGCATCTGCATGCTCGCTTACTATCTCAGCACAAATGCTTGAAATGCCCTGTATCCTATCTGCCATGTTGCGTGCAATGACTATCACCGCTGGAGTTGCACGTCGGAAAACATCTGTGTCGTCGACGCCTACCACATTTGGTCCAAGGCTCCAACCCCAGAATCGAACTCAATCTAGATATCAATCCCCACGCCGCAAGATTTGCCTCGCACGATAACACGGCTGAGGCTGTAATTGGACGACGCTATAAAGCCACGATATCTCCCCGCACAGAGGTGTCCTCGCGTTGCAATCTTCATCTGCTAGCGCATCATAATCTGGCCTATCTGGACGAAGCTGGGTCTGATGATGACGGATAGCTGTGATTCCTTGGCTCCAGTTGACCTCCATTAAGACCTCGTTGCAGTACTGTCTAGATGACCCAGACACGGACAATATCCCGAAGTCGTTGGCTGTCGCCCGATAGACTAAGGCATGAAGATGTTGGGACTTGGCAGAGACGTGCCACCTCAAGCGCCCGGGAAAGTGAACTCTTTGCTTATAAGGCTTATAGATAACATGAGGTTTACAGCAACATATACTTTAGCCAGGCATAGCAACTAGCTGGGGAAGCCGTGCTGTTTCCATCTGATCCGACAGGAACTGGATCTTATCAGATAACGCGCGTTTCAATTCCCATCTCTAGATATCCCCCCAACTTTGGAGGGCCATGTAGTATCCAAGTACGAATTGGGTATTATCTCCGGTGCTTGCCAAGCGGATCTGCCCTGATTCTTATAATCGGAACGCCCGTTGGCTGTGAGTAGAGAGTTTTGAGTTTCAGCACTAGCAGTGTAGTGTAAGCCAAGTAGACTGCAAGAATCGTCTATATGGGACCTCAGGTACTCTTCTTGGATTACTCATTGCATTATAAAGTAACTCAATGAGTCTCTGAAACACGAATGCAGTGTCAAAATAACATGTCTGGCTGTAGAACCTTCTCCTGCGTATGCCATCAACTACTCTTCCCACAACCACAAAGCACACAAAAACCATCTACTCCTCTAGAGGGTGGGACGGCCAGGTTTCTCCACGCAAGAATTCCAGAGGATGCTTGAAATCCACGTAGCCAGAATACGGCTGGTTCAGCCCGTAGCCGATATCGTGCAGTGTCTCATCAGTGTAGCCCATGCTGGAGATGGTCTCCCAGCTATTGGCAATGAACTGGTTCTCCTCCTGCCGGAGCGTGCTCTTGGTGAAAAATGTGCTATAGAGAAGGCGCTCTTGATCTTTGGTATTATTGGCCGACGCTCCGTGGTAGCAGCTGGCCAGGAACATGAAGGCGTCGCCTTTATCGAGCTCCGCCTGAACGGTGAGCTTCTCGTCGGGAGGCGTCATGTGGTCCCAGAGATGGCTACCCGGGATAAAGCGCGTGGCTCCGTTCTCCTTGGTAGAGGGCTTGCCCGCCACAAACCAGCCGATGGCGGTATCTTGGCCTTGAACATACTGCTCGGCAGTCTTGCGATGGCAGATATTGTGTGCCACCGTGTCGTCACGATGCAACGCTTGGTTAGGGGCGCCTGGCCGTACAGAGAAGATGATGGTGTTGTGAAGCTGAGGGGGGGTAGACACCTTGTGCAGGTCATCGGCAATCCAGAATGGGAAGTGAGAAGTAAGAAGCTCATCGCGTACGGACTTGTAGAGAGGGTGTTGCGTTATATGCTCAATGTACGTCTTGGACTTTCCGGCCAGGCCCGTAATCCGTTTAGACCGTTTCGAGAAGAAGCTATTGTGCTTGTCCTCGTTGTCGGCCATGAAATCGCCGAGGTACTCGGTGGTGTCCTTTTCGATCTGATGGAGAATTTCTTCCTCAACAGCGTTGCGAATGATGACGCCTCCAGCCTTGATCATGGCGGCAACGATTTCTTCGGTAGATGACTTGCCATACTCAAAAGACTGCACCACAGGGAGAGGTCTCATCCGGTCATCGGTGATTGAAGAGAGATCCTCTCCCGTTGACATAGTCTTGGCCGGCAAGACCTGGGGAGTGAGAGGAGGGGACACAGAGGCAGGCATAGTAGCAGATTTCGTTGTGAGTGTGAGATGTAGCTTGACTTGATGCTGAGGGCAGTGGTAGTGGGCATGAGTTGATCTGGTCTGTGAGCTGGCGTTCACTTTTGCGTCTTGGGCAGCTATTTAATTCCGCAGGCTCTTAGCACTAGGTAACAATCCCCTCGCCATTGAGGGACACTTTGGGATCCGTAGGCCCGATCAATCGACAGTTGCCTTATCTTGCGGCCACCTGCAATAACAGGGTGGGATAGGAACCATGCAATGATAAGAATGACTACCTATTCCGTATGCTTGTGGCTGCATCAAGGGGCGTCTCACGCTGATACAATGGCTGAATAAGTCTTGTGAGCTCTCTGGTAATGCTGCGCCTCATGTCATGCTTACCGTGGTCCAATGGTTGACGACATTGAGTCTTCCGTCTCGGTCGTTATGAATTGCCCTAGATAGGAACTAATCAAGTACGCTGTCCAAGGGCACCGCTCATATGACTGTCGATGAAGGGTAGATCATCCATTTCTTGGGCACCATAAGTCAAAACATGGGAAATATTGATAGAAGGATGCAATAGCTGGCCAAACCTCGAGCATTTGCCGCTCAGAAGCGAGATAACTTCTGAAGTAGTATGTTCACTGCTAAGATACCAAGCATGTCGATTCTGTTTCATTCTTCCTATTTTGACATCGTGAAGTGAGACAGTGTCGGATCTCGATTGCCCACATCTAACTATCTAGTCAGGTCGGTTGCTCGTATGCCAGTATCACTCTCGAGTACAAAGACTTGGGATAGGCCTGGAGCATAAAACAACGTCAAGCTTCAGTGAATGCAACTCCATAGTATAGTTGCTGTAGGCTAGACACAATAGAACGGGTCTTTTCGAAAAACCCTCTAGGGAGAATTGGAAACCGGAGGTTCATCAAAGGTTAATATCACGATTAAGAGCTCTTACCGTTTGGGTTATAATAGCTTGAGTTACTCCATAATGGAAGGATTAGTTCGAAAACGTATCTCAGAAGTTTACTCGCACAGTAACAGGCAAAGCGCAATCTTTGTGTGTCTTCTCAACTCCTTTAGTCGCACGTGCAGATGGATCTACAGCAATAGAGCACACTGTCGATGAAATTTACGCTGGGTATTCTTCTATGATATGGCTTACAGAATTACAAGTTCCACTGCAAGGCGGATAGTCTGAAGCTATGCGTTGTTCTCTTCATTATTTCTTCTGATAAAGTTTGTGTGTAGCAAGTTGTCCGGCAATGTTGGTGCTTCCTACAACCTAAAGACGTCAAATTTTCTCCTACCAATCAGGCTTTGCCACCTGATATCAGAGGGTGCTTCGCCTTGCGCTCTCTTTGACCACACCATGTTTGACATTTCGAGTATCGAATCCAAGTTCCTAAAGCCGCAGTTGCGTTTGGTCTTGAGCCAGACCGTCATGCGGAACTGCAGCTCAACGGTGGGAGCTTCCAACGCCAGGATCACAGCCGGCCACAGTGTCATACAGCCGGCTGTGGAATCGCTCGACGTCTCCATTGCCTCGAGTTCCTGTACGCCGGCTAGAACTAGGTCATAGACGGACGTCAGGGAAGCTCGCCGCAGTGTTCTTTGGAAGTAGACGAGGTTGGCGTAGTAGAATGCCATTGCGGAATGATGCATGACCCAGTCATGACAGCTCAGGGTTGTGCTGTCAGCACTGGGCTTGGGCGGAAAGCTGAGCAAGAGACGCAGCTCCAAAGCATCCAATTCGTGCTCCATAGGT
This sequence comes from Pseudonectria buxi, assembly GCA_003693545.1. Classification (NCBI taxonomy): domain Eukaryota; kingdom Fungi; phylum Ascomycota; class Sordariomycetes; order Hypocreales; family Nectriaceae; genus Pseudonectria; species Pseudonectria buxi. The sequence continues at coordinate 210,711 of QUZG01000146.1, forward strand.
TGCCCCTTTCCTGCCAGGATCTTGTTCATGGCTGCCAGGTTGCGAAAGAACTGGACAGTTGCTCCCGACAAATCATCCACGCTTTCAGAGAGGTCTGGTGCCTCCAAGCAGGCTAACACCTCATCTGGCAGATCCCACTCGCACATGATGGCCATGAAAATCAGGTTCCGGGGGAAGCTGGCTCTTTGAACAATACCAGGGTCGATAGTACACAGATGCTTGAGGTAGGTGATTCCGTCAGCGAGCTGTGAGCGCCATCGTCTCGTTGTGCCAGTGATGGCATCTGTCAGGAGACACGACATGATGGCTACCCCTATAGACTGGCCACTGGACTCGCTGGGATGTGTCAGATTGTAGCGCAGATGTGTGAGGGCAAGCTGATCATGTTTCAAGCCGAGGACGCGGTTCTCTTCATCCATACCGCCCGTGAGCTCGCACAAGTTGTAGGCCGACGCTGCGCAGATGGCGTGGAAAAGCGTAATCTCGCCATTGGACTCTTTGGAGCTGGACATGACGCCGGCGAGTGCCATGGGCAGTATCATGGATCGACATTTGTTGGCTGGTCCATCCGTCAACACCAGCTTCGCACTGAGGTAAGTCAACCAGTGGTGCACAAGTCGTTTCTGGTGCGCTGGCATCGAAAGAAGGTCCAAGTGCCGTGTTGGCCCAGGATAAGGTGCACTGTCCTCACGCCTGAGGAACACTTGATCCAACTCTGTTTCGTAGCTGTCGAGGTTGATGGTGTCTTGGTCGAGCAGGTCTCGCAGATCACCAAAGTCTGCATGTGCGTCTTCATCTGGATATTCGTCTTCGCTTCGGCTGTGCCGAATAAGCATCCCAGATTCGGGTGTGAGGCTTGATTCGAAGTAGAAGCCTGGCCTGACAATGGCGGTTTGAGGAGCAGATGAAGATAGCTGCGGAGAGATTTCTGGCTCACACAAACTGCTGGATCTTTGCCGGCTTGTTTCACTGCTTGCGGATACACTGAGCTCTGGGGTTCTCGTTCGCCTGCGGCCCTTTTTCGGATAGTGGATGAACTTTTCAGAAGTCGTGCTTCGCTCGTCGGCCGAGACACTTTGATCTGCAGCCCGTTACGTCAGTCGTTATTCAGACAGAACGGAGTATGCTCCTTGCAGAAAGAGCATCTTACTGGACTCTGTGTTGGAACTTTGGCCCTGTAGATGCCTCGTCTTGGACCAATTCAATCGGACATCGTATCCTTGGCATGTTGTGCCAAGCCTGGTACAGCGGCTGCACTCTGGCCGCCCTTCGTCACATTTCACCCGGCGGGAACGACATGTCCAGCATCCTGTAAAAGACCTCGTCCGTCGGGACTTGGGGGCTTTGGCAGTTTTGGGTGGGCTAGACGTCTCCATGGCGAGTAAGTTGGACATACAAACACGGTGAAGCACAACGATATTCAACTAATGCAGAATCTCTGGCCGAGATATAGAGCCAGGCGACAATATGACGACGCCAGTGCATGCGCTGGGCAGAGATAACAGAAGTTGATGTTGATACTGGCTCCCTCTTCGGCAGTTGGGTCCCCTGAGCACAATGTGGCTGAATTGTACGCCCGTGGATAAGCCAGCATCTTATCTAGAGCCCTGCTCGGGATGAATATCCCTATCCGGACCAGCTTGTAGGACAGAGAGATGTGGCCATTGCCACGGTCTAGTTGCACTCGAAACAAGAAACCATCTGCGTCTTCAAAACAACAACACAAGTGGCTCGGATCTACCCCGTACGTGGGGGATATCCATGGCGGTCCCATTGCATTCAACTCCAGACTCGAGCTGCTTGATGACACTCGCCGCCAAGGACCGAGATGCAACTACCCCGCATGAGTTTCCACTGATTACGCTCACAGCCTCCACAGGAAGAGCCCGGCCGCCCGGACCGGGATGGTAGTCTGGCTGGCGTATCTCGACAATCAGCCGGATTCCGGGGCGCCCGCACTGACGCGTATGTCGTAGGGATATTCCATGCCAGCATGCTGGGCCGTCCGAGGTTGGATTGCATTGGACTGGATTGGACTGGACTGGATTGGACTGGACTGGATTGGACTGGACTGGATTGTGATAACGTGGACAAGGGTTCGCGGTTGATCCAAAGTCCAGTCGGTGCCAAGACGGTAACTATCTCGGCACCGAGTAGCTCGATCGCGCGCGAGAGTGGATGGCCGTGCAGCCAGGGTTGTCTTGCCTGCGATGCTGCTCTGGGTGGACAAACTAGGCAACTTTAAAAGGAAGTGGTGTTTTATCATGGCAATAATAGACGCCTTGTCTGTCAAGGTACTCTTTACTTACGCTTACACACAAAACCCCTGTGCATGCAGAGTACTGAAACTTGGATCAACCCATACTAGTCTTATCATTCAACGTGGCAATTCCTCTCGAGTAGACAGATTCATCAACTAGCCTGGATCCCATAACGATAAGCAGGGGGGGGACTGATGATAAGAGATAACCACAGATCAATGCTCGACTTATCCGGCAAATATGGAGATAGGAAGTGTCCCCCGTAACTGCTGGAGAGAGCGGCCCCCTTCATGGATCAAAGACGTACAGTCTCGTACCGAGTGATGAAAGTGGAGTTGCCGTGTTGCCATCTCTGCGAACGCGCCAAGACGGCCAGTTCGAGTTATACGACAGTTGTAGTTTCCACATATCCGAGACAATACTGCTGGAGCTGTCGTATTAAACGTAAGGTTAACCTTTTTCAGCACGTGCCGTCTGCTTAAAGGTAAGTGACGTGGGGGACGCCATGGACTCTATTCTTGGCATATTGGAGAAGATGTAACTGTGAGCGACACATTTAAATACCAATGGGGAAGGTTACAGCGAACTTACGATGCATATCCACAAGACTCAATGCACGCAAGCAAGTTCGTTGCAACGACCGGGTATTTATACTACCATAATCTGGGCCAAGGTATAAAGCTTCGACCTTCTAAGCTTGTGATATTGTGCCATCTACAACTACGTCACTTTTCGCCCTTGACGACCCAAAGCTCCAGCTCTACATATCATCCTACCTCTTGTTATCCAACCTTCCAATCACAATGTCGTCCGAGTACCGTGGCCAGGGCTCTGCTCTGCTGGATGCTGGAGTGAAATACTTCAACGCTCCCGGCGTCCACGAGGCCTTTGCCGAGATGGCACACGTCTCAAACGCTGCCGTGATACCTTCTGGTGCCAGCATCGTCCACATTGCCGGCCAGCTTGGCCGAACTGATGAGGATACTATCCCGGAGGACGTGGTTGAGGAGTACCGACTCGTCTTTGTCAACGTCGAGAAGGCGCTTTTCGCGGCTGGGGTCAAGGCCGGCTGGGCTGCGGTCTACAAGTGCCACATGTTCTTTGCCCCTGAGAAGTTTGATGGCGAAATCACCGAGAGGCAGATGACTGCGTATGGCAATGGTATCAAGGAGTTTTGCAAGGGAAATAAGCCCACGCAAGTGGGCGTCCCGGTGCCCAAGATTTTGTGGCCTGGAGCTAGAATGGAGATGTGGGTGGAGGCGGTCCTGACCAACTAAGTTGGCCGGCCGATGTGGCATCCTTTTAACAAAACTGGCGTCTTTTTCAATAGCAATAGCTGGAATAAAGATGAATTTTGGATGATTGATTCTTCTATCTAGGCAAGATGCAGCCAAAGTAAGTCGGGCACGTCGGTTCATGGCGCTCATCAGCGGCAGTTGTGGCACTTTCACACCCGACGCGACCCTTCTGTTCCAGATGGCCTCGATCTCTCCGGGCTAAACATCCATAGGGCAACCATAGATACCTGATCGGCAGCGTTTCAACTCTGAAGCGTCTGAGACATTTAGCGTCCCGTATTTGTGTATTGTGAGCGCAACTATCAGCCGCAAAATGTAAGTCTATTCTTTCTACCAGTACCTCTTTGCTTGGTGTTCCGTCAAAACCGCCTCAAATCAGGAGTCGTCGATAAGTTTTCGAGAGCATAACACCGTGCTCTAGAAACAAATCATAATCAGTCTCTACCAGGCTCTCTGAGGTTACCAGCATCGTCATGCGTCTCATCCCATCTCGCAATCTCCTCAACTGGGACTTTGATAAGGCGGTGCGTGTTGGCCCCATTGTCACCAACTACCAAAACCTCGGTCCGGATGCGATAGGCTCTCCATTTTGGCAAAAGATAGATCCAAGTAACATAGTAGATGCCACAGACGATCAGCCTATAGAGACGAGTAAGCTATCTTCTAAATTCACTCGCACAGGCTACCAGCTGAGGAGTGAGAAACAGGCGCCACAAAGTACTTACACAGCAATACCAACCACACAATAGGTGGCGTACCAAAAGCTTACATCTCCAGCGTAGGGCCCTCCCTTGGGTGGCCACCATGGCATGGCAACGATGTAGATCTAGATAAGAATGAAGAAGACGACCATGACGTCCCATGCTTTGAACTCGGGGCGACCTCTGCCGACTCGCTTGTTACGGCGTCGGATCAGGTACACGCCAATGGCCATGGCGAGATGGAACAAGCCGTCTGGATAGGTCTTTAGGCTGACAACTGTGAAGAGAATAAGTCGGAGTACACATGAGCGACCAACAGAGGATACTGACCAAATTTGAAAGCGTCTCCTGCTGGCGGCGCAACAATCATGATGAATGTCATGATCCACTTGAGAAGATACGGTCCTAGAGGGGTTCCAAACGGCTTTGTTGATACCCAGAAGGGGGTAAAAGGGAGAACACCTTGTCTAGTTTCCAAGTGTCAGTAACAAGGAGGAATATCAAGATTTGGAGACATACCTTCCAATCTCGCGGATGACTCTGGATTGGCCGATGAGAACGGCCAACAGGTTTCCAAAGGCACTCAGCAACACGAGAACGTTGAGAGCAGTCTCTGCGCCACCGCTTCCAAAGACGGTAGTGAAGAAGACGGCAGCCGCGATTTCGTTGGAGTTGGCAAACTCGTCTTTGGGAACTGCGACACTGTCAGAAAATCTAACAGAAAAGGCTTGGGGTTCAACAGACCAGCTGCAAAGTATGCCACATTGCATAGCATGTACAAGATTGCTACCACGAGCACTGAGAGGAACCCATATCTCCGGATCGTCGGAATGGGACGATAGATTTCGTTGACCACGTTGAACGCGTTGGCGTATCCGGTGTAGGAAAAGACAATGTTGACTAGAGAGACAGCAAGGTCGTTGCCGTTTTGAGTGGTTCCCTCGAAAGAGTTTCGAAAGTTGATGTTTGGGTCAGGGACGCGAGATACGTTTCCGCCCAGCACGACGAGGCCAGTGATGCTGATGCTGTACTCTCATGTCAGAAGAAGCTGTTGCCGGATAACGGTGGACGTACAAGATGAGGGTGATGATTTTGAGCATCCCAAAAAAGTTTGTAGCCCAGAGTGAGTATTTATTGTGCGCGATGACGCCTAGGAATTCCGTCGTCAGTTGATATCTGGGGGATATTTGTTGTGTAAACTTACAAATAACAGCTGCTGTGTAGGCTGCCACTGCAACGCCCTTCATTTGCCAGTCTGAGGGGGTTTTGCCAGCTATTCTCCACAGATATCGAGACAATACTAGAGTAGAGTGTTATTGGCGCTATCAGTGACGGATGTTAACCTGGCAGACTCACCGATGGCATTGCTGCTGCTGAATGAGAGCAGCACGGACTGAACAGCAAACGCAACGGGGAAGAGATGCTTCGGACGTGGGTATGCTTGCTCCAGGTATACCACTTCTGAGCCCGACCTGTTTGGAAAATAGCTTGCAAGTTCGAGATACGTGGCGAAGCCTGCAACTGCCATCAGGAAGCCGATGAACCAGTAGATGAGTGCGAGGCCAACAGAGCCTGTCCCCTTGAGAATCGTCCCGGCTACAACAAACTGTCAGTTGAGCCAACTGGCAATTATGATGCAAACCCGAGCGAATGGATACGTACGCGTCGAAAAGATTCCAGTGCCAATCATCTGGTTGATGTTGAGAAAGACAATGGTCATCCAGCCAACATGGTACCCGAGTGGCGATTGAGACTCGACGGGCGCGCCCACAGCCTCTTGGTATGACGGCTTTGAACCGTTGGCAGCTTGTGCTCGAGTAAATGCGAGATCGCCATCGCGCAGTACTGAAGACGTAGAGTCGTTTGTCGGAGTGATGTCGCCAATGCCAATCTCGGCTTGTCGAGTCACCGGCTGGAGGCTGCCCTTTCTGAAAGAGAACCCCATCGCGACGACGTGAGGGAAAGGCTTTTTTCGTGTCGTCGTATACGATGCCGCGTGTAGGGGGCAAAGCAAACGGAGCGAGGATCCAACTGACTAGACGGCGCAGAGGGGGATTTGCACTCCTGATATAAGCCGTGGCATTTCCCCACGGCAAGCAACCATCCATCACGTCAAACGCCCATGGCGATTGTTTCTTTGTCTCTGGCAGTCAACCACTTTTATTCAAATACCAGTTTTACCTTCCTATATGAGTAAAATTCAGTCAGCACGCAATGGGTGGTGGCAATGACGAGGCTGCCAAGATATGGTGTCACCATATGTCACGTTGCGACAATAAGGCGCCATCTCTGGAGGATCAGCCTTGGGCATAGTTTGCTCCTATAGTGAGAGGACTGTCGGCTCGATGTGCTTGCACGCTGGTTAACAACAATACAAGGCTGGGGATTGCGCAATGTGTTGCCGCCATCACAACTGCGACTTGTAAGAATTTACGAAAATATGAAGACTGCTGTTATCTAGTAGGAAGAGGGTATGTCAGCCATATTGTATTTATCTCTTTTCATCATGCACTCTTGACCAATGGTCGCATACTCGCTGAGTTGAATCCATTCACAATTAATCCCATATGAGTTCGAGAAGGGTTCAGCAGACAACGTCCGCTTGCGGGACTCAAACATGGTCCCCACATACTCGGTTGCGTATCCGGACCCCCGTTCGATAGGTCTAAGCGAGTATGCAACCTCGTCTGTCTTTGTCATGGTTGGAGGCTCAGCTGGTAATGCGTGGTAATCGAGCGATGCAAGGCTGTTCGCATCCAACGACACCAGAGTCACTAGGCCGATGAGTTCCAATTATTTGGCCCGTGTTTTATTGCTGCGCGCGACCGCAGATAAAACCATGCAGCGTTTCAATTGGTAACTATGTCTGTAGCTTGCTGTCCTTGATGATCTGGTAGGTAAGTTGTCAGTCTTTTGCGTGTCTTGGACGGACTTGGATTGTCCCTGATGCTCAGTCAAGTTGGACCACCAACCCACCGTGGAGAGAATGCACCCACAAAAACAAGATGAAAAGAGTATACCTTGCGTGTACCGCTTCATTGCCGTTTAGTTTACGTAACTGCCCATTTGAGCTCCGGGCTTCTCCGGTCGGCTCTAGTAACCAAGCATCTGTTCCAATCGCTGTCTGGAAAAATATTGGGTCAATTGGATATCTCGGCTGCTACTTTTAACAAAGCACTGTTGAATAATATGCCGTCACTCCGTCTTAGCCTTGTCAAAGCGTCGGTTTCAAAATGATAGGATACTTTTAGCTGTGGCATGTATGTAAGATCTTGACACATGAACTTCAATTTTAGTAACCGGTGGTATCAAGACGTTTCAGAGAAGGTGTTGTTAGGCAATGGTTGATATCTAACTGTTTGAGGCACAATACTAAGAGTACAGGTAATGAGACCATTGTTGGAGTTGTCGATGTGAGATCAAGTAGGCAGCAGCCACCGCGTTCTTCGCGCTGGATCTTTAACAATAGAAGGCGGCAAAGTTCATAAAGAGATACCAGGCGATTGAAGCAACAGGATTTTTGGTCAAATTCGCACAGATTGGATCTTTTGTATGTAAAAATCAGATTCTCTACTCGAGTCTATAGGTATCTAAGATCTCTTCCGCTTCAACGACTCTAGGTATCAATTCCTCCAGATTCCGGACAAGACCAGAACCCGAGGACAAGCCAATGTGGACGCTTTCTGTTTCGCCCTGCGCATGGCAACTCATGTGCCCAAATCATGTCTTGTTTCTCCTCGTCGGCTGGAACCGACCATGGATGACAGACGTTGCGGTCTTCCATCGGGCAAATCCAGTGCCCGGTGACGATGGGTCGGTCGTCCTGTCTCATGACAGAAGGCCGTCATCATATGTCCTCGTAAATATGTACATGCCTAGGGAACAAATGATGGATCCAGGCCCTCTCAGAAAAAGAAAAAGAAATGGAAAAAGGGAAAAGGGAAAAGAAAACAAAACGTGGGCGCGACAGCCAAAGAGCGTTCGAGGACTTGCCTCGCCGCACAGCCGCCGGCTGCCTCGCATCATCATCAATGTCATCATGGCCAAACTGTCCAATGTTGACAACCAAGACATGAATTGGCTTGGGGGGGTTATTTAGGATTTGTCACTGCTCATGCCCGTCTCACGCTCGGCGTGGGTCGTCTTGGCCTCGTCCTCGCTGTAGAAGCCGTACTCGCGGGCCTTCTCGTGCACCTCGTGGTCCTGGAGGCTGGGGAGCTCCTTGGCGGCGTGGACGTAGCCCTTCTTGTCCTGGAAACCCTTGGCGAAGATGAGGTCAATCTCCTCGAGGGAGCGGCCGGCGGTCTCGGGGTAGAGGAAGTAGATGATGGGGAAGAAGATGGCGTTCATGGCGGCGAAGAAGGCGTAGGTGCCCCATCCGTTGGCACCGGTGCCGCGGATCATGACGGGGGTGACCATGACGATGAAGAAGTTCCACAGCCAGTTGGAGACGGTCGAGGTCGCGTTGGCCTTGGCTCTGGTCTTGAGAGGGTTGATCTCAGCGGGGTAGAGCCAGGGGAGAGGCAGCCAAGTGGCACCGAAGAAGGCAATGTAAGTGAAGAGGCCGACGGCAGCACCCTTGGAGGCGTTGGGGCTGTCGGGAATCAGAGCGGCAAAGGAGATGACCATGGAAAGGCACTGGCCGACGGTTCCGATGAGGAACAGCTTGCGGCGACCAACACGCTCAACGGCGAACCAGGAAGTGGTGGCGAAGATGGAGTAGATGATCATGTTGACACCACCAAGCAGGAGGGCCAGGTTGTGAGTGGTACCGATGGAGCTCTGGAACAGAATGGGGAAGTAGTAGATGACGGCGTTGCAGCCAGACAGCTGCTGCATCATCTGAGAAGAGGCACCGAGCAGGAGACGACGGAAGTGCTGAGTCTTGCCGCCAGTGAAGAGAGCAGACATGGGAGTCTGGCCGCCGCTGTGGCCGGCGGCACGGATGGCTTCCTGGATGGTGGCCATCTGGCCCTGGACCTCTGGGCTGTCTCGGGGCGTGCCGTTGAGACCTGCCAGGACAGTGCAGGCTTCTTCGTGGCGGTCCTTTGTCAGAAGCCAACGGGGCGACTCGGGCAACTTGAGCATGAGGCCGAGGACGACGAAGGCGAAGACGCACTGGAAGGCAATGGGGAATCGCCAGACCATCTTGTGGGGTCCGTAGGTGCAGCCGTAGTCGATCCAGTAGGCAATCATGGTACCAATGGCAACGTTGCCACCCTCGATGCAGATGAGCTTACCACGGTTGTGCGAGGAACTGCACTCTGCCTGGTAGGTTGGAATGGTGGAGGTGTTGACTGAAGCATCCGTGTTAGTTTATATCTGATGATTCAACTGCCGGATTTCTCAAAACTTACTGCCGTTGCCTATGCCTGTGATGCATCGTCCTATAATGAGTTGTGCAGTGGCGCCTCCTGAGGGAGGAACAGCAGCAACCTGGATAACAACACCGATAATCATGACAATGGCACCGAGGAAGATGGAGTTGCGGCGGCCGAGGCGGTCACCGAAGGTGAGGATGAAGAGAGCACCGAGGAAGCAACCAATAGCGTAGATGGAGACGACGAAGCCCTCGTAGGTGCTGTTGCCGTCAACCTGGGGGAAGTCGTGGAGGAACGCGGGGGCGGAGATGATGCCGGACATGACGCCCTGGTCGTAACCGAAGAGGAGGAAATCAGTGGTCGCGACAACGGTGACGAGTCTCTGGAGGCCTTTGCCGGTGGTGCCCCAGTAGGTGGGCACGCCGGCCTCGTTGTCGATGTGAACCATGGTGGAGGAGCAGTGGCTGAGTCGATTCCAATGATTCAATTCAGATGCCCGACTGGTTGGATTGGGGTGAGTAGTTCCGGATCACAGCGGCGAAGCATCACGGCTGGTCCCAGCGTCTTATATATCCGTCGCGAGGCTCGCCCGGCTACCTCATCTGGACTGGATGGACATGGACTGACTGACTGACTGACTGAGACGACCCGAGCAGCAAGACACCCACGCACAGGGCCAAGAGGTAAATCTGGAGTCGACGTGGGTCCAACCGAGTTACGACCGAGGACGACAGCGTCATTGCGTGCCATCCCTGGGCCCGGGCGGTGGAGACGGCCAATGTCTGTTTTCCCATGGGACAGGCGAGTCGTGGGGGAGGCCCGGGAAACAGAGATTTCCCAGTTGGCATCACGCAACGGGCGAGGCCTGGAGCAGCACAGGCAGCAAGCGAGCGGCCAACAGAGGCCGAAACCAGCCTAGCCGGCGAGTAGCTGTGGGTTCACGGCGAATCCACATGACGTCGAGGAGGGTCCGAGAAACTGGAGCCGGTGCGAGGACCCCTAGCACGTCTAGAGTTGTTGCTTTGGGTTGGGTTGGGTTGGTGATGGCGATGGTGATGGCGATGCCGATGGAGATGCTCCCTGGTCGGCCAAGTCCCCTCGTCTGCTTCCCACGTTGGGCCGGCCGTGGGGAAGAGTCCCTCGTGGTGCCATTGAGTCCATTGGGCCCGCTGCTGGCAACGCTGTAGCCGCAGAATTCTCCTCAGTTGAGCGGGCCCGGACGACGGATTTGTGGAGTTGCTGGGGCCGGCCTTGTCTCATCTTTGGCGTTGCCAAGATCTTCGGGCAGATACCGCCATCCTTTGCCCACTCTCGCCGGCCACGGTGTGGACAGGGCCGTGACTGTGCTGCCTCTCTCGCGGGGACGCGGCGATCACGACCTTATCCCCAGTTAGCTTCCAGCTCCGGCACTTCACACCAGAGGCTACAGTATGGGGACGGGGAACCAGACCCTTTTTTCCCCAACTTTTTGGCCTTGCTTCAACCTCCGTCTTGGTCTCGTCTCCGTCTCCAACTCGTCTCCAACTCCCTCTCCAACCTCATTCTCCAAACAACTCTCTCGCAAGCATCAAAGAGCCTTGCCCCCCCTCCCACCGCGTTCTCGCAACTAGCCGCCTTGGCTCCCATCTCGGGGATTATCCGCGCACTAGCAGCGCCTTTGATTCATCTGGCAGACTTGATGACACTAATCATGTTATACAAGCTCCCACACGGTGCACCATGTGTGATGGAGAACTCCACGTATGACGTAGAGCCCCATCAGTTGGGAGCCCCATGGTGGAGGAGGAGCAACTCTCAGCCCGTTGACTCGCCAATCACGACTTGGCCAGGGTGTAAGCAGCGCGTAGCACAGCGAACACCACATTCGGCAAAGACGAAAATTTTACAACCGTCAATGCCCATCATGCCCCTTTGCGGCTCTATACGGCATGATCGTCTAAGCCGGAGAGGCCTCTTTCCCCCAGCTGACTCGCTCCTTGGCCCGGTTTGCCTGTTTCGGATCCTGATGCTTATGAACGCAGGCACGATGAGCGTGCAAGGAGGCCTAGTTACGTTGGTTGCTAGTACCGCGGGCAAGGCCGGAGCTGCAGAGCATGCATCAGATTGAAATAATCATGTCGAGCGCATAATGGCAGCTAAACAGACAGACAGCATCAACCAGCCCGTGCCTCGCCCATTTAGCCGGCTCGCCTTGAAACTTGGACTCTCTCTCCATCCTAATCCTTTATCCGTAAACTTCCGCGTGGGGTTGGCAGGCAACCGCCCTCACCGCGCTCCATCGTTAATCCCTTCTCGTCGTCCCCACCGCTGCGCATTACACATGTTACTGCGGCAAAAGGGCTGACACGATGGCTTGGCAGCCTCGTCCTGACATTTTTCTAGACCGCTGATCCCACTATGCGGCTTATCTGCCCTGGGCCACGGCTGCCGCGGGTCTTTTGCGCCAATGAGTTGCCCCCTTGGTCGTCTTGGCCTTTGCCCGTGGGTGCTGTGCGTTGCCTCCATGAGGAAATACACGCCGACGCTCATTCTCCACGGGTTGGCTGCACACCACCTCGACCACCAACAGATCGGCCGTCACGATAATTGGGGCCTCGTGCTGCAACGGCCTCGCTGCCCCTGCTGCTCGACCAAGGCCAGCCTGTGACAGACATGGGCTTCGGGATGACTGAGCAACGCAAACTCGTCGCTCTGCGACTCAACGGGTTCCGAGAAACGCGTGCGAGTGGACGAGATGAACCTGCTTTAATTTCTTATACAGCGGGTAGGATGCCAAACGTGTAGATCCTACTCGTCGGCTTAACCTAAACCTGGAGGACGGTACTCGTCGCTTAGCCCGGCCCAGTTTTCTCTTTTCAACGGTGGCAATTAAGTCATACGCCGACTCCAGGCCAACTCTCGTAGCGTACTTGGGGCCTTTATAGACATTGTTCTTTCCACGCAGCATTAACACGGGCTCAAAATGAGGCTCTACTATGAGGCTCTCTGGCTTCCCGTCCAAGCTACGGCGGGATGTAGGCGCGGCTCTCCTTGGCAGTGAAAAGGGTGGGTCTCCAAGACGGTTTCTCCCCCCCATGCTGTGTGTAAGTCAAGGATTGCGGCCTTGGCTGTTTTGACTAATCCCAACATAAGCGAATTCACAGCCTCAACGGCTTGTTGGAACCAGGTTTGCCTGTGAGATCAACAAGAAGAAACGGGCGCGGAGATTAACGGCATCTCCCTCGCACCGCTAACCTCGGGTTCGGGGCAGATAATCCTTTAGTCTTTGAGATAGAGTCGTAGATGGGTGGGGGTTTCCCAGGCAGCTGCAAATGAGGCTGTGCTTTTTGTTATCACGAGGCCTGCAAAGTTGCTTGTTGCACGGAGAGGTTGGTTTCTACCAGGTCAGCCATTGAGTGGGGATGCTTCTTGTTTTCTTGGCTGCATGAGAGGTGAAAAGAAGCAAAGTGGAAATTTTACAGAGTATTGTCAAGTTGGAATAATGGCTGGAATTAACTTTTCCAACACTATCAACATTCTAAGACGAGAGACAATTGGTCAATGAACCAAGAGGGAGCGTTGGATTCTACAGAGTAACCCCCAAAAGGGACCTACTTTACCGAGTATTAAGCTTGTTTTGTCCAAATAGAGTGCCAGATGATAATACCCCGACTTTGCGGGGGAGGGTTATAGGGTGGAAAGTATGGAGTATGGGGTGGATGATGGATGTGAATAACGCCGTGCGCCCCCAGGTTATTGACTAAGATAAGTGACAGTTTTTTACACAGAGTCCTTCTCTTATCAAACCCAAGAGATAGCAGGCTACATTTATAACTCGGGGCCAGTGACGTCACCCACAACTGTGAATAACAAGGCGCCTCATGGCGAATTATCCAAGTAGTATTCTATACAACCTCGACCATGGAGAATAGCGGTTGCTCTCGAACCAGAGCACAAACTCGCAGTTACTAGATAGTCATCTGCTTGAGATAGTAAACAAAGTATACGCGTCGTAAAGTAGGACGGGCGCTGGTGTTCAAGTCTGTACCGGTGGATCATTGCCCAACGTAGACGTGGTCCAGGAGCGGCATAAGTCTTGCACAACCCACCTCGGGATATTTTCATGCCTTGCATAATGGCTCTGTTGCGATAACCTGACAGGTTACGTCATGACGAATCCCCAGCTGGAACAACCTGTTACCCCATACTCCGTACGATGTAGTGTATAGTTCTGCAACTACCAAATCCGTGTTCGCGCGGTTGCGAGGTTACCAAACGCCTAAGAAACTCTTCCCGTTTGTTTGTCTACAGTCTATTGTGCCTGCTAGTTATCCCTGACTAAGGGTATTCTTGGACTTCGGTTTAGATGGACACGCTCATGCCGGATGTTCCGTTCGCATTGCAAATCAATGTTGTCCATCACTTACTAATTCGCTGAACTGACACTATCAGCCTCAAAAGACAGAGGTAGCCACGCTACTTTGAGGTTTTCCCTCATAGTCGTGCACCATACGGCTCTCTATAAGATGTGGATATATACTGATGAGGCGAACATATGGCTATAGCACGACCACGAATGCCATTGTATCATAGCCAACGTTCAGTTGGTATAGATGATCGCTAACTGAGACTTGAGGAATCAACATCGGGATCGGATAATGTGATCTATCGGACGTAATAATGGTGATCACAGAGTCAACGCATGTGTGAGCCCGAGGGGTAGGACAAGTGGATCCTACCCACTCCTTCGGTTCTGTCAAGTTTGGGGTAGAGATGCTGTTTACATAGTTAGGTATCAAGGTATGTAGTAGTGGACGCTATCCACACGTACGTATCGGCCCGATGAACCTTGTATGATCGAAGGCAGCTGTCAACCATTATGTACATCCTGCTGTATTTGAGGTCAAGTGACGACAGTTGCCTTTAGTCGTTGTCAATCTCGGCATTGTTGCCCGTATCGGTTACTTGTAGCTCGGGTTATGACGTAGACGTGTGCATGAGTCTCGAGGACCCTTGATTTACATTGTAGAATCGTGAAACTTCAGATCTAGAGACGCAAAACTTATCAAAATATTCGAATATGTCAGGGTTTGCCAACGTCCGAGTCTGGATCTCATCACTTGCAACCTTTACTGATATCTGCTTCCTGATTGTCTGGACCCAGTAGACTTCGTCATTCGCCTGCAGAGTAGAATGAGAGACCCCGCGAATGAGGTCTAGATATTGGAATATTTCTACAGGATGCCAGCCACCTTTGGACCCATTAGTAGACTACAGAACCCTGGGAAATACTCAGAAAGAGCCCTAGCACCCCGAGAACAAGTAGAGACTTCCACACGTTGGACAAGAATATACTAGGTACGTCACTATCTGGTATCTGTTGGATTTCAGGCCGTTTGTTACACCGAGTAATGGGCTCTAGAAAGCATTGAAGAGAACATACACGTTAATAGAAAGGTCAGCTCTGGCTCAAGCTCGCGATCAAGCACAGCAAGCCGTTGCTACTGTATGGATCCTTCTTCATCTCGTCTTTAGACCACTTTGATATTATGGTTAAAATGAAAGCCAGAAACAAGGTATCTCAAACTAAAAATGGCTTTCTAGAAAATGAGACTCCCGTGTCTCTTGAGGCTGCGCCGAAGCAGTCCCCGCGTGCTAAGGAAATCGCAACCAGCTCCCAAACATGAAATCCACAAAGTCTCAGCACGTTGTCCATAATCGTACGTAAATCCCAGAATCGGCTACATGACCGAGCAGCATAAACAGATAGTCGCCCTCATCGCTGCCTCGTCGTCGTTCTCCGTGGGCAACAGATGCCTTCGCACCTTGTCCCAAACCCTCAAAAACGACACGACTGCCATGACTCTGAATATTTCTGCCCCGCCGTGAAACTTGATGCCATCCTCGGTCAGCTTGAACTCGGGCCCCGTCTTGGCGCCAATGTTGAGAGCGCCAGTGGCCAGCACCGCACGATCTCCCGATACATCTTGCAGTTCCCAGCCGGACCCTTCGTTGCGCCATTCAAATCTTTGCAGCGGTTGTCCACCTGTCGAGTTGAGCAAGTGAGCCTCAAAGATGTGTGCTGCCTGGCCAGCACCCAATACTGTGTACGTCATGTGGAACTTGGTCATCTCTGGGCCGCCGTAGAAGAGGCCGACCTGTGCGTGCTCATTCTCCTCGTCGTTCTCGATGACTCCCAAGACGGGCGAGTCATCAGCGGAACCAGAACAGAGCATGAGGTGGCGTGGTTTTGCGATGATCAGATACAAGCTCCCATTGTCTCCTCGAAGAATGAAGCGGCTGTCTTTTTGGTCCTCGTCGTCCTGCTTCTTGGTGCGGATACTGAACGTCTCTGGCAGCCTAGCATTAGGCACGTCTTGGTCGAGAGTTCCGGCCTTTTCGGCCACGTCAATCGGGAGACCCATCTGTAGATGCGGGTGAGTTTGATGTATATAGAAATGAGGGATCGTCGGAGTCTGGTTCGTGAGGGCTTTTTTGGACGTCTGTAGGCGGTCAAGTCACGGATCCAAGGTTTCACAAGGGCCGACGATTCCATCGAGGCTGAGGGAGAGACTTGTGCGTATTTATTTGCTTTTGATGGCTGGACAAAGCTGAAAGACGGCTGAACGAGCTGAATCAACTGACACCAATACGGAATGATGGAGGTCTTGTTTGTTGCCAATCAGTGTATCCGTCTTTCCCACGTGGTATGGTCCGTGCCTTTGTCACGACGCCTCAATATTCAATGTGGTATTCGCTTGGGAATCTGCGAGCGTCAATCAGATTTCAGCTCAAGATGACCACGGCCACTTATGTGCTACCAAGCATATATAATGATACGACCCCTGAGCTATCCAGAAAACCACCGAGGAATACTACTTGTCTAGAAAAAAGCGTTTGAACTTGACAGCACAAGGCAGTTCCAAATACAACTTCCAATCATCTCCCCAGTATCAATCTAAAGACGTCCCTTGCCCCCGCCTCCAGACTTGCCCTTGCCCTTGCCACTGCCTTTTGCAGGCCCTTGTCTTGGCTTTTCTATCTCCTTGCACTTCTTCCAGGATTTAAGGCCCTTTTGCTGAACATATGTGCCAGCATATTTTCCAGAGGCGTCCATCACTATACGATAGTCACCAGGCTGCTGTCCTTCTGAAGAGGAATATGTCAGCGTTCATTGTCTTTATTAGAGCAGTTTCCGTAAACTTACTCTTCCACAACTTTCCGTACGGGAGGATGGGAAATTGTGTAAGTGTCTTTGGCTTAGGCTTGGGTTTCCCGGGTTGGGGTTTTGGCTTCCCAGGTCCGGGCTTAGGCTTCTCAGGTCCGGGTTTTGGCTTCCCAGGTCCGGGCTTTGGCTTCGTGGGCTTAGGCCTCGGTTTTCCGGGCTTGGGCTTCGATACTCCAAGACCAGGCTTCTTCTTCAGACCAAGTCCAACTCCTTTCCGACGAGCTCGCTTCCCCACTACTTCTTCTTCTTCGCTGGAGCCATCGTCTCCATCTCGCTTCTCTCCATCTTCCTCGTGTCTTTTGCCCTTTTTGCCTCCCTGACCACCTTTGGCAATTGATTCTGTAAACTTCTTGGGGAATTGGCCCTTGGAAGACTTTGCCGCCTTGATGGCTTTCGAAATCTCTGCCCCGGTAAAGTCGACGGGAGCTGGACACACCACTCCATAGCTCGTGGGAGTGCCCTTGTTGTTTTGGCCAGGATTCCTGCTGCCGCCGGCTGGCTTGCCTGCGACAGGCTTTCCACTAATCCCCTTTGGCGCACGCTCCTCGAGGTTTAGAGGGTTGGCAGCTGAAAGAGATAACAGACCGAGAAGGAGTATATTTGCATAGAGCATCTTGTGGGTGGAGGTCTTAGCTGTGATGGAAACAGTTACTGATTTGATGGTATAGAAAGGCACGCGGATGGGAAATATAGTGTCTGGTCACATTTGAAGAACTGATGGATGCCAACGACACCTCCTGACCTTTTTAAACAGCTTCTGAATCTTAAAGTGGCCCATTCGTAAGAGAATCTGACGTGATGGCTGTTCCTCGCCATCTTGGTACGGAAGTCTTTTGGTCATCCACGGATCCTACACTCCGCCCATGGGAGCTCGGACGATAAAGAGTTGCTGACAGGCCGTTTGCCATCGGTGGCTGACAGCTTATATATAGTACTTTGGGATTCATTCTGTCAGCGTCTAGATTTGTTATTTTGCCTTGAGCTCAGTTGGCATTTACGAATCGGTAAGGGGTAGAATGTCGAGGTTGTCAGTTTCCCACTTCCTCTACGTGACTACAACATGTATAGTTGAGTCTTAATATCGTAGGTAAAACTAACCGGCCAAGCCAAGATAAGTTACCAAGAATGGCGTGATAAATTCCAAGACCGCCTCGGTTATAATATTGCTTCAAGTATTTCATCCACCTCTCACACAATTTAGGCTATCGTATGAGTAGCTGACTAGGCTGTATCGCATCAGCGACAGTGGTGGGTGCATACTGCGCTCCTCAAGACTCATTCGAAACCGTGCTTCTCCGTCGTCAGCAGTTTGACCCTGCGAGCCTGGACTGTTGACATCAAGAGGCGAAGCGAGGCATCATCCTTTGCTTCCCCGTCTGTAATCGAATCCCTAATCTCTTGCATCATGTCCTCGTTTTCATCCTCGACGCAATACTCTTCATCCCAATGGAAAGAGTGCTCTCCCCAATCCCTGACCTCGCAATACTGGAGCTGTGGCTTCTCACCTCCGTCAGTAGCGTCCATTCCAACACCGAAGCGGTATCTATCTCCGTCTCCACCAGGAGATGGACAGTCAAAAAAGCGGAAAGATTGTTCCAGAAATGGGCGTTCTTCTGCGCTGGTATATCGAGGGGAGTCTGTTGGGTCCCGGGGGCCATAGTTGGCCTCCAGGGTTGCTGGATCGAGATACCCAGAATAACCCATCTTGAAATGTAACAGGGTAGGAGATTGACGCCAACGGTCAAAGAAATCATGCCATCGTAGTCGTTGATAACGATGCTTGCCGTCTCTGAAGGGGAAGTCGACCCAGTGCGTCCCCGGAAAGCTTTCATGAGGTGGTCCTCCTACTTGTTCGTAATAGACGATAGCACAGTCATCAAGGTAGAGGCCCTCAAGAGCCAGAGAGGCAAGATAATCAGCTTGGCAGTCATGGCTGAAGACGAACCTGCCCAAGGCAAGGGTCTTCAAGCTTGGCAGTGCGAGTTGTTGCAAGTCCATGGGAGGCGAGAATCCCCAAGGGTCGTCGCAGTAGAGCGACAGGGTATGTAAACTTGAGGTTACTTGCGACGCCAACCACGTGGATGGCAGCGTCTTGAACATGCCGTATTTGTTATCAATCAAGCTGGCCCAACCATCGATGTCTCTCTCAACAACGATGGCGAGCTTGAGATCGACAAGACTTGACGAGGACAGGACAGAGCTAAACACATCAGAAGAGCTAAGACGAGTGTCGTTGAAGTCGGCGAGATTGGCAACAGTCAAGGCTTTGAGGTGAAGGCGATGGGAGTGTTTCAACTTGGTCAACTTGGGAGCCCTGGGAGTTGTGGGCGGGATGGTTTGATGGATGAGTTCTTCGTCGAGGGTGTCTTGTCGCTCCGCAGACCAAGTCCCAGCCAAGCATTGAAAGATAGTATCCAAGACCCGGTATCGAAAGTCAGGTGTCTCTGTAATTCTATCAAGGTTGGCATTGTCCTGATTCCCACATTCGTCGCTAAATACAACATGTAGAGAATCTAGATTTGCAAAGTGACGTATGTACGGCAGGGCAGCCAGAAAATCCAGAGGCACGTCGTAGTCCTTGTGGTAAACGACGTGTTGCCAGGTATCGCATGTTATCTCCTGCACAAACTCAGCAAGCGCTGATTGAGCAATGCAGACGAAATGTCCCCAGGAGTAATCACAACCATCGAGACGGATGCTGCGAAAGGCCCGCGCTGTCGCAATCGAGCGGAAGGCTCGGCTGACCAGGCGAAGGCGGAGAAGAGAGAACTTGGGGAGGAATGAGCAGACATGATCGATAACCTCCAAAGGTAAGGATTTCGGGATTGTCGCTGAGGATGCGGAAGACATGTTGGACATGGTAAATGAGGTAAATGGGGAGATATGAGCAATCCGCCCGTTGAACGGCGGAGAAAAGTTAGACTGAAGCCTTGATTCCAGAGGGCCGAGTAAGCAAGAGTAAGAAGAGAGAATAAGAGAGAGGTCAGATTCATGCAGGATGTTGGCTGATATATGCTGAGCCACGAGTGAATGTGGGGTTTGTTGATCCAAAGCAAAGAATGCAGCACTCTTACTGGATAACTTGTAGGCAAGATGATGCCAAGCAATACTGAAGTCCTCTGTAGGAATCTCACAGGCTCATTCTTATTCTCATGCTTATTCTCATTTCCGTAGGCTCATGGACAAAGTCTGACCTAAGTCCCGTCAAGGTCATGTAGGAGCGTTGTGCTTCCTCACCGTTCTTGGACGGGAGGGTATCACGACTCAATTCTGGGAGATATAGAAATGATTGAAGAGGTAGACATTCCCCGAGAGCTCTGTTGATGAATCTGTATTCTATTCGACTTTACTTTGACTATACTCCTTTGTCAGCATGACTCCGTCAGCATATTTGCTCCTAGCTTTGAGCAGCCTTTTCTCTTGGACACACGGGCTAGCAGACGTTTCCTTGTCATGCAAAGACATCGACTGTGCCAGCGCCGTTGAACGATCGGTACACAACTCGACATCGCCTACAGAGCTTGACCTTAATGAACTCGCCAAGTTTGACAAGCACCTCTGCGAGAACGTGGACGAAGCAATCACTCATGTACTCGACAAAGGCGTTGATTCAATGTCGGACAGCCCCGTGGCCGTGTCTCAGGCAGCACGGGCAATAACCAAAACCGCCAAGGCCTTTTTCGATCACGGGCTTCAACCAGAAGACTTTGAGGAGTGGATCGAACACTTCTGCAGCATAAGGGACTGGGACGACCTGGACCTACTGGAAGCCTTTGACACGTTAGTCTTGGAAGAGCACAAATTGGAAAATGGCATCGGACCAAAGTCCAAGCGTGCTTCCCCGGCCACCGGCTCAACCCCAGGCGCTGGCAACGCGGCACCCGCGTTCACTTACTCGTGTTCCGACGAACAGGCTCTTCCTAAAGCGGGAGGCCAAAGTAATGACCAGACCAAGCCTGCCCCAATCAAAAAAATCGAAAAAAACATAATCATAAGCAAAGGAGCAACAGAAGCGAAAGGACCTAAACAAAAGAAGCCCTTTTGGTTCTGCGGCAAGGACATGGTGTTCGTCCAAGGCATAAACTTTCCAAGCTCCGGTGTACTGGCAGCCGACTTGAGGAAAAAAGTCCCACCTCAGCAGACACCTGATCCTCAGCAGACACCTGCTCCTCAGCAGACATCTCCTCCTAAGCAGGCATACAGACGACGGAAACCAGACTCATGCGACGACTTGGATTTCGGAGATGTAAAGATCCCCGATAAGACTCCAAACTTTGCCTCGGAACATATCCTGGAACACCAGCTTTTCAAAGACTTCCTTGAGCAAAGTCAACTAATCGACGATTTTGCGAATTGGGATAAACTCGACCCAGCGGGCACTGACAACAAGGTCGACTACTGCAAATATATGAAATTCTGGTGGGGCACCAAAAGACTCGATTCCTATCGATACGGACAGGAAACCATTAAAGGTCTTGGATGGAAAGAGACGCCCATGAGCTTTGTTGTCCAGGCCATCCCCAATACAAACCACTTCAAGGATGAACTCAAGTTGTTACATGGCGAGGTTAACAGCTTGAAGGCGAAGTAAGCAAGCCTTCCGTTTGTATCGAATAACGAGGTTGACTGACAACTTTGCGACTAGCATATTTGGCGACACACAGATCCGACAGGATACACGGATGCAAAAGAGCCTGGACAGTCATAACCATGGTCCAGCCATCAACACCTGTATTGGCGTATTGCACGTCGTGGCCTATGTACGGCTCTGACAAGGCCTGCAGAGTAAAAAAAGGTCCAAAGCTAACACTTGTCAGATGAAAACACCAGATGTAAAGAAGAGTTTCCAGAAGGAAGTTGAGCGAATTGGCGAGTTCTTGTAAGTTCCCTAAAGTCTCTGAGATGACGATTTGAGAAAAGGCTTACTTATACTCTTCATTTAGTGATGGTATCGAAAAAGAATTAGAGGCCATTGTAAGTTTTGCTTTGGCAGGTCGGAACAGCAAGATGCTAACACGCAGTTAAGCCAGCGGATGAAAAGGAGATTCACCAAGCTTACACAAGCCTTGGACTCGGAAAGAAATGGCGGGAATTTGCAAAAGAGAGAACGGATTATTCGATCAAAAAGACTGAAGGTAAAGTGTATTGCTTTACGATTCACTAAGTTAGGCTCATACTAACTGCTGCAGAGTTTCTAGAAAAGTGGGTTGACAAGATTGCAAAGGCACACGG
Source organism: Pseudonectria buxi (assembly GCA_003693545.1). Classification (NCBI taxonomy): domain Eukaryota; kingdom Fungi; phylum Ascomycota; class Sordariomycetes; order Hypocreales; family Nectriaceae; genus Pseudonectria; species Pseudonectria buxi. The sequence continues at coordinate 232,731 of QUZG01000146.1, forward strand.
CATAGAAGGTCCCACGAAGTCCCAAGACGGAAAAAAGAACAAACCGAAGATGATACGAAATGATGCGACACCGGGGACACAAGGAGCAAGACGCCGAAAAAGGGCACCGGCTAACAATCAGCCTGTTGATATCAATAAGCGGAGGGCGAAAACCCACGCTCAGGCAATGTATGACCTGTGGCATCGGGAGTTTAAACAGTCCAAGTGGGAAAACCCCCTCAAGGCTATATAGTTGAAGGTCTCTGAGCTATGTAAGATTGATGGGGGGGATCGTTGGGTGTTGGTTTTGTCATGATATCATATAGATGGCCCAAACGCTACAGAAGACTGGGCATCCTTGATCCAGTCAACGAGGCACACTATTTCCACCACGTCACAAACTTTGGGCTGCAGACTGCCTAAATACGTGCGTGGTCTGGACTGCCTTCCAGACCAAGACGATCAAAGTTTTTACACAAGTTCCTCTGCGGCGGCCACACGTTCCCCATGATCGGGGGTTTTGACGTGCAAAGACACATGAACCGAGCGTAGAAGGCATCTATCTCGTATGTGCGACCGCGCCACACGATTCGGAAGGAATCTCTCCTAGTTGCTGCCAGGTTATCACCGGAGACAATACGTTGCGATAAGCTACTCGTTGCGAGTGGAACTTGTAGGTTACATGATCAGACTAATTCAGATCTGCAGTGGAGCGGCAAAGGTCACAGGAGGCATGGCAACGTAAAGAAAGATTTGGTGCGATTTCATCGCATGGGAATATGATTGTGATAAAGTATTATAGATTATCCACCAACAGGCTGTCCTGTGGCAAGGCTAGTAGTGTACAGAATGTGAGTGGCCGTTTAGTAAGGCTTGGCCTCGCCCTTGGCGTTGATGGTGTAGGCCATGTTGCCCTGCTGGGAGCACTGGATGGCGTCGCCGCCGCCAGCGTGGCAGTAGACGGACATGGGGATCTGGCCGTAGTAGCCGAAGCCGGTGCCGACCTCGTGGGTGATCTTGATGTCGAAGTCGCCCTCCTTGGCGCCCTTGACGACCTGGAAGCGGTAGTCCTTGTTGCTGCAGAGGACCTCCTCGGAGGGGATGCTGTACATGGTCTGGCCGCACTCCTGGCCCTTGGCGTCCTCGCCGTCGAGCTTGAAGGTGATGACCTTGGGCTGGCCGTTCTCCTTGCGGAGGCTCAGCTGGGTGATGGTGAGCTTCTCCTCGGAGCGGGTCTCCTGGGGAGCGGCGGCGACGACGGCCGCGAAGAGGGTAGCGAGAGCGGAGGTGAAACGCATGTTGATGGTTGTTGGTGGTTTGTTGGTGGTGGTGGTTAAGGATTGAAGTTTGTGGTTGTAGAGAGGCTTTGAGTGATGATGAGCTGATGGCAAAAACTATATTGAGGGGCATTGCTCTCCTCTATATACACCTTTGCTTGCCTCGTATTCTGCTACTATCGTCAACCCTGCGATCCAATAGACGACAACACCACGGACCCATAAATACGTCATGGGTAGTGTCTGAATCCAAGCATCAAACGTCCAAGCTCTCCAGTAAGGGGACCCCAATGACCGGAGCTGCTGGCCAACTAACCGGATGAAGCGGTAAGGGTCATGCAGTGCCGCCTCACTCAACGGCCGATTTGCTTCCGGTTGACAGATGTCGACCTCGTATTCCGACTACGCATGACGATAGGAGGCTATGTTCGGTGGTATTCTATTTCCTTCGTGGTGCTGATCGGCAGTTGGAGAGGGATTGCGACTCCACCAAGTGGATTTGAGACAACCCACCCACGTTCCCGTTGTCAACGAGTACGTAGTTCCAAGACAAAGTACGGAGGCAGAGTTACACCACCTCATTAACGGTCTCTGCGTAGGTGCACCTGATGATGTTGGGTGAAGCTGGTATGTAGCTCGCGTTGGGAAACTTGGCATGGCCAATCTGTCACGGCTCACGCATACAACAGCGTCTCTGTCGGAATGCATCAACAGTCTTCAGTACAGATCATAATCCACAGTGGTGAACACGAGTATTGTCCCCATCCAGCGCGGCACATACTGCTACGGGGTCAACGGAGCCTCGGTAGCTATCTAAGCTGCGAGCAATCAGGGGGTTCCCCATACCGATTCGAAGGTTCCATAAACTACAGGCACTTTCTCCGCACGGCCTTGTACTCATCACGGTTCTCCTTGTTTAGATACCTGAGCTTTATATAGTATTTGAGGAGTTACGGGTACTATTTGTCCCTGATATACGTGTGCATATACGGGTAGTGTCTGCTAGAGGATGATTATTCAGAATAGCCGAGTTAGCTTATATCCCTTCATGCAGCATTGTACTCGACAGCTGGCTCACATTAAAACCGGAAGGAGACTGTCAATATACAGTCTTCTGTCTAAAGGGGCTCAGACACACCTTGTCAGCGTGAATTACTGACCACGGTATGTACACAACGACCTGGTAGAAATACTACATGAGATACCGGCAACCCGAGTCAAGTGTGTTATCGCAGCTTTTCCTTCTACTTACACACGAACTCCTCGGGTTCCGTAGGGCATTTGCGAGTGATAGGTGGATAGTCCCTAGTTCGGCCACAGCCTCAACTGCTCCACTTCAAGCTTGAGCCAAATCCACCAAAGTCGTGGCTGTGTCTCCAAACGGCGATATCCGTAATGCCTCATCCTCCCCTTCCGAGGCTGTAGGGCTAAAGAATCCATGCCGTTGGACAAGGAGTGAGAGTAGCATCTGAAGCTTTCGGAGATTGATCGGCAATAGCCCCGTACATCTTCGACAGACTCAGTATCTGATCCGCAAATTCCGAGATTATAATTGGGGCGGCCTCATTCATCGGAAAAGATGCATCGCATGTATGAAATGAGTTGATGAAACCGTTACTATCATCAGTCAGACAAGAATGGAAAACGTACCACTTGGCTGACTGGAGATTTGGATTGCAACGTGGAGGTAACTGGTCGTCAAAACAACAGAGCGAGACGCAATGTGCGAGTAGTGGAAGCGACGTAAATAGCGGGCATGCAAAGAACAAGTCTGCTGAGAGTATTAAATGAAGCCCAACTAATCCCACTGCGAGTTTGCGAGTCAACGAGTGTACACGCAGCCCAGAAAAAGAGTTTCCAAGTACGAAGTATGGAGTAATGAGTGTGATATTGTCAATCATCAATTTCCCCAAATGTAACTTGGTGTCGCTCGAAATACCCTATAGCTCGTCTGCTGCTGCTTTGGTTGTCTGGTTTGGAGGCCGACAATTTGTGATTCGCAGCTTGCAACTTTGTGACAAATGGAGTTGGCGTCGTGGACAGAAGCTGTGAATTTGACGGCGTGGAATCGAGCTACTCATATTTGTCACAAGTTCTAGTCGTAGAGATCCAACGGCAAGTTGGCATGTATCATAGTTCCTTCAAAGTATGGTGCGGGCATGTCTGCGGGGGTCCATGTAAACTGAACTCGAAAGGGGTTGTATAATTCCGAAACCAACTCCGACCTCTCACCCTGTTTGTTTGGCACTTTGGTCACGCAGTGCGGAAAACCATTCGTCGTTTTGGATCCTCGTATTTCTTATCTCTGGCACATCACTGCTCATGGCTTGATGAGCTATTACGACACACCCGCTCGGCGACGTTATTGTAACTACTACTGCTCCTATATCCCACTTGACCATCTTATGAAGATATCTACAAGTGTTCAATGCTAGTTCCAAAACACTCAATTGGAGTTGCGGATAGTCAGACTGAGCTTGTCACTATGTAGATTTTCGGAAACGCCGGGCACACCGGATACTGCTGGTTATGGAAGACGCCCAAAAGTGTCCAGCACAGCACTTTCTTCTCTAAGAGTCAGGCCGTAGCCCGGTTTAGCGGTGAGGGCGCTTCTCACATCTCTTCGGGATCCTCCACTTTGGGCTGAGCTTCAGGCAACTTGGACTATACGTGGCAACGTGGGGACAAACAGGACGACGCAGGAGATGGACCGGGCGAAACTCAAAAGTGGGCCTCAAACTATCATATACGAGTCTTGGCTGTGACAAAACGGTTGAGCTGCTGTTAACTTGAGCCAAAGCGATAAGGGAACCATTCAAACGTACGGAAATTGTCGTGGTCAAAGTTGATGGGCCGAACCGAGTTGGCGGTGAGATGGTATCCCTGATGGGACTTACGTATCGCGCGTTGGCCAACCCCTTTTCAGACGCTTGGACACAATTGCGACAGCCCTCTCGTATTGATGCTTTCGGTAGCTAGTTCGGCTTCTTTGGATTCGATCCGCGGTATATCGGGTCGAACAACTGTCATCAAGGTTCGGAACTAATTTGCGCAGCAGTGTTGTCCGATCGCTCAGTGTTTAAAACGCACTCTCTTTGACGAGCCCGGACTGCATCATACAATCATAAACTTTATGCTCCACGAACAGAGTTACAGATCTAGGTACAAATCATTTCTCCCATGCTCAAGAAGAAGGCTTGAATGTTTCCAACGAGAACCTGCCTTTTGTCGACGCGGAGATTCATGCCTACGAGTTCTAGTGGCAACACCTCACATGAATAGAGCCCGATCTATACAAGACCATTTCTCCCGTACCATAACCACTGCAGAATATGTTGTACAAGTCTTACAGCTGATCACGGAGTGGTTGATAGAGTTGTGACACAACTCACATGGCTTAGGCAACCTCTATTTCTGCGAGTATGTTTGCAAACAATGGCAACATTTAGTTAAGCAAAGAATGTTGCACAGTCTCTCAGTATTTCTTTTTGGTATTGAAGTCTTTGCATGCTTTGCTCGTTTCCATCGAAAAACCCACGTAAAACCTTTCCTCCTCGAGACTCCCATCACGGGTACCGACGGAAAGAATCATGATAGCCCGAGGAGAACGGTATTGCTGTTACGTGGAAAGTCCGAAACCTTCGAAAAGCTGTTTGTACCTAGAAGGACGGTCACCGTATATTCTCGTTGTTCTATGTGAGGATGAATCACAATAACTGTGAAGTCAGCAGAGCACATTCCGAACCCTCAGGTTTCTATAAGACTAGACTATCTAGCACGTATATAGAATCCAGGAGCAACCAAAGCAGATTGGACAGATGGCATATAGGCTTGCGAGTCTGAGGCACTAGGCTTTGGATTCTCCATGCCGCCGTCTTCCGTGAGCAAGTCCATTCGAGAACTTGACATATGATTCGGGAGGCTCCAACTCTGTGGCAGCAGGCGTACCATCATGTAAATGCTAAGTCTCAAAGGTAGCGTTTATATCCATTGGCGTATCTGAATTGACTTGAAGGCTCCTCGTCACTCTTTTCATTGTCACTTTCTATGTCGCCCCCTTAGGATAGAAATGTGGTCTTCTTTTTCTCATAAAACTCCGTCAGATATATAAATCAAGCAGATTTGAGAGCTTCTAGATGCAATTCCGAGTCTTTCTCTATTTCGCCTATGCCAAGTCTAGTGTATATGTCTCGCAGGGTGTTCGTTTTGAGTTACTCCCGCGCCTTCAGAATCCACTCCTTGGCAAATCCCATAGCATAGTCCTTCTTCCCCAACGGGACTCCCTCTTTTCGAAGGATAGCATACGTCGTCGTAAGGTGGAAGTTGATATTGGGGACGGCAGCTCCCATCGCAAACTGCTTTCCACTGATATCCATGGTACCAGCAGATGGCAAAGGCGTCGGCGCGACCTCCTCCCCATGTCGGTTGACGGTATCCTTGTCGGCGTTGCCAAGTGCTTCCAAGACCTTTGCGATTCGCGCATGCATTTGCTCGTAGGTAGAAAGATCATCCTCGTACTCGATGGCGTCCCTTCCCGAGAGTCTCGCAAGTAGTAGTTCAGAGAACCTCGTAGCGGCGTGAACTTGGAACGTCAGGGGATTCATGTCTTCGTGGAGCCGTGCTTTGAGCAGGGCTTGCGCATTGGGCTGTTGTTCCGCCGTAGTGATGAGTTCGTCGAGAGTAGTGAGGATCACCGTAGCCTCGACAATGGTAGCGTCGAACAAAGTGAATGCCATGATGGGCTTCGTAGAAGGCAAATGAAGGTTCTCAAGGTTAAGGACAATTGATATCCAACAACTCAAGAAATGTACGCAGTAAGTAGTTGAGTTGAGTCATATGAGGAAGTCTAGTCAAAGGATGCGGAGTATTTTACATCCGCTACCGAGCTTTGAGGGGTTACAGGAATTAGTGCTTACGGAACAGGAGGTTTCAGATCGGAAGATCAGTCAAGCAATTCGTTCTTTACATCTCTACTCGATATCAGGTAATTCCGGAACCTCAATATGGCAATATCCGCAGGTCCAATTCTAGAACTGCCGGATTCCAGCGCAGCAAGCTATTTTGTCAATGAACGCTTCCATCGACGCTTCACCTTGCCCGCTACGGCGGACCATGATGCACTCGTCTTCAGCTACGCGGACATAGGACGTGACCCTGGAAACGGTCCCAGCGTAATCCCAACTATTCTCTCCATTCCGGGAATGTTTGGGTCGAGGTACCTTGGTGTGTATCCAATGCACGCCATGGGGGAGAAGCTGGGCGTACGGGTTCTGTCCATCGACCGGTAAGAGGGGCGTTGTTATCCGAACACGACAACCAGATTTCCCAGTCCAAGACAAGATCTACATGTAGTTAGTGTCTGGGGGCCTTGGGCTGATCTAGCCCTTATCCAGTCCCGGCATGGGTCATTCTACGGATGTTCCACTCTCGCAGCGCCTCACCGTCTGGCTTGAGATGGTGCCCCAGCTCCTCAAGCATCTTGGCATCGAGCATGTCGCGCTCATGTCGCATAGCGCAGGGACATCATACTCTCTGAATATTCTATATCACATGCGTGGTATTCTACATCCCGAGAGACCGCTGGTTGCTCTTCTAGGTATTCCTCTTCTGCTCTCTTCACGCAGTTGACTTTGTTACATCAGATATGACCTAACACTTCGATAGCGCCGTTTGTCCATCCCGCCCAGTCTCATGTCAAAGTATTGCAAATGGCACAATACTTACCGGTCCAAGCTTTTGACATTTGGCACCGCATTCCACGATTCTTTGTGACAACCGCCGCGCCTGCGTTTGCTTCCAGCGGGACGGTCATCACCAAAATCACAGACGTCGTTCATACAGGTTTGGGCAGCAATGAAGACTGCTCCTCGCAGGAGAAGAACCGCCGCACAATCGAGCAGAACTACGGCCTCTCTCGAAAGATGCAGCTTGAGCTGAGTAGCTTGGCACCCAAGTTGATGTTTGGCGAAAACACAGTAGGCGCCAACAGCGAGGCAATGCATTGTCTCAAGAAAGGGCCGAGCGGGACTTGGGGCATGTGCGATGACTATGCGGTTTTCATGAGAGAGTTGGCCGGGCGTGAGAGAAGCACAAAAGCGGCCGATGGCGACAATGGAGGCAGTTTCAGATTGAAACTCAAGGCCTTCTTTGCAGAGAGCGATGCTATGATTGGGAAAACGGGACAGGCCTATTTCGAAAAGTGCTGCAGAGGCCAGAATGCGGAGTATCAAGATGTACTGGATTTCACGACCGAGACCATTGAGGGGGTAGACCACGATACTTTGGCGCAGTCGGCCGAGGTCTTGCAGAGTATCTTCATAGAAGCAGGTAAATCTTTGAATAGCGATGCTACGTGAAACTTGATGTTGAGTCCAAGGCATAGCAACATTATAATTGGCGAGTAAATAGACACACTCTGACGAGGACTGAGACATGAAGTAGATCGTGATTGGGGTATACTAAGATTGTCACTTTTAAATTCCAAATCTATCTCTATATTGCTAGCTTAGGAACCACAGACTTTTTTGCATAAGGAAGGGCAGATCATAAAACACGCTTGTAAAAACCCCATCCACCGAAGCAAGTCGACCAGCAGCTTGTATGTCCATCGGATGCCGCTTAGTCGACGTACTTGGGAAGGGTTGCCATTATACCATCCTTGTCAAAGAGCTCCATGGCCTTGGCCGTCTCCTCGAGGAAGCGCTTGTCGCTTCGCAAATCGTCACCAAACAGCATGCCGAGGCTCAGCAGTTTGGATGGGTGGTTGCCGCCCTCCTTGGCCAGAGCCTGCAGCTGCTCCCGCATCGGGTCGTCGACCTCGAACGAGTTGCCCTTGTCATCGACACCCCTGACGTAGCGGAACCAGGCAGCGGCGACGAAACACAAGCGGCGGAAGGGGCCGTTGACCCAGATGGCCTCGGCAATGGAGGGCATGATGAACTGGGGAATCTTGCCCGAGGCGTTGAGAGCAACACGGGGGATCTGGTCCATGATGGTGGGGTTGGAGAAACGCTCCATGAGCGTGTTGCAGTACTGGTCAATGTCGACGCCGGGAATGTCGGGCAGCAGGGGCTTGACTTCCTCCTGCATCATCTGCCACACAAACTTGCGGTAGATGGGGTGCTCCATGACCTCGTGGACGTACTTGAAGCCAGCAAGCTGTCCGGGGTAGGCCATGGCCGAGTGGCTGGCGTTGAGCAGACGGAGCTTGTGCTTCTCAAACTGCTCGACATCGTGCACATCCTTGACGACCTGGACGCCAACCTTTTCAAACGGCGGGCGACCGTCGGAGAACTTGTCCTCCACAACCCACTGCATAAAGGGCTCGGTGACAACGGGCCACGCGTCCTCGAGGCCAAAGTTCTCGGCCAGTGACTTGATGTCGTTGGCAGAGGTGCTGGGCGTGATGCGGTCAACCATGGCGTTGGGGAAAGCTCCCTTCTCGGCAATCCACTTGGCCAGCTCCGGGCTGCGGAGACGGGCAAACGACTCGAGCATGGAACGCGTGATGGAGCCATTCTTCTGCATGTTGTCGCAAGACAAGACGGTAAAGGGCTTGAGGCCCTGCGCGTGACGCCGGGCCAGCGCAGCGTAGAGGAAGCCAAAGATGCTGATGGGGGAGTTCTCGTTGGCCAGATCATGCTGAATGTCGGCGTGATCAGACTGCAGCTCGTGCGAGTTTTCGTTGTAGTAGTAGCCGCTCTCGGTAATGGTCAGGGAGACGATGTGAGTGTCGGGGTGCGCCATCTTGGCAATGACGGCCTCGCGGTCGTCGGGCGCAAAGATGAAGGAGTTGATGCTGCCGACAACCTTGGCCTCGCTTCCCTTGGCTGACCGCTCAATGACGGTATAGAGATGGTCTTGAGCACTCAAGACATCGCGCATGGAAGCATCGTTGGGTCGAAGCCCGACTCCGCAGATGGCCCAGTTGCTCTCATTGTGGTGCTGCAGCAACTGGTCGACATAGACGGCCAAATGGGCTCTGTGGAAGCCGCCGACGCCGACGTGGACAATTCCCTCCTTGACATTGGTACGGTCGTAGGTAGGGATCTGGACCTTTTGGCTGCCCTGCTCCGAGGAGATGGCAGACAGGTTCTTGCTCGTAAGCTTGAGAGATGCCGCGGTTTGAGACATCGTGAGTCGTTGTGAATGGGGGGACAGGTCTAAATGAATCAGACTGAAGCGAGGTTTGAATGATTGGAAACACTCTGATGCTGCTGTCTCCTGATGGCTGTCCTTTTCTTCATCATGATCCCGGAATAAGTTCGGCCACAGAAACTTCAAAGCACGTTCCCTGTCTTGTGGACCTGGGTGACGTGGGCAAACTAGCGGTGGGTCAAGGGATCTCTGCCTTTCGATAATATATGGGCCCAGTGACGTCTTCGACGAGGTCCCTGAGCCAAGCAAGTTTGCATCGTTGCTCTGCAAGAGGAACCTGATGGAGGTTGTTCCTTGTGAAGCTTGTTGCGGAGGAACTGGATGCTCCTGGAGCGTAGCCATCTCTCAACTCCAGCCGCTTCCAACGCCCAGAGTCTCTAGCACAACGGCAATCGTCTTGTAGGATCGCCCACTAGATGAGGACGCTCGCACCACGTCAAACCGGCAGATGACGATGCTTGCCATTTAGCTGGGCCATTGTGGGTGCTCCCCACCTTCGAAGAGGCTGATATAATACATCATTGTTTCTATAGACTTCTTCCTCATGCACATTCAAGGCGCAGGTGCTCTCATGCCATCTCATTGGAACATGACGGGGCTGTTACAGGTCATTTCTATTCTGATAACGGGCCCTTGAATAACGGGCCGTTATGACTTAATCGATACAACATCTCCAGTTGACAATGCTTTTTTGCCTCGTGTCGTAGATAAGGGCCCTCTTGTATACGCAACTCGATTTGTAGCCATCTTCAGCATACCAGCGCACCGGTAACTGGCCGTCTTCTCCCTCTTTGCCTCTGTGGGATTCAGAAGAGAATTATCCCAAAAATGGTTTGGAGCCCAAGTCCCATTGGTTGTCGAGCATGTCTCATTCAGCTGAATCCAACTGCACATGTCAGCTAAATCTGAAACACCATGTCCCGCTCGCCTCCCGAACAGGGTCCTGGCTCTTCTTGGCCTGAGGGGTACTACCGCTGCTACCTGTCTATCAAGACCTAGCGGTGCCGACCGGGCGCGGTTATTTCTAGGCCAGCTAGTGAGTATACTAACTTGGTGAGGCTACATTGCGGCAGCACTTCAACATTGATACAACGAGGTGGGTAGAGTGGTTGGTGACATTTATGCACCGAGATGCAGACAAGTAAAACTACGAGCATGAAGCTGCGTCGTGGCTGATACCACACGATTCAAAAGCTCGCAACGCTCACAGATATTTCTAATGTAATGTTTGTTCCCGTGAATATGCAGAAATAGTTGGCGATTGTGTATTGGCTGCGCCGGTGTCTCGTCCAGTAACTTTGATACTTACCAACAATGCTCCAGGCACGGGTTTTGGCATTTCGATGGCTTTCATACGTTGGGGGACATACAAATCTACGAGGGCAATTGAGAGATTTTTTGTTGAATCCTCTTTCGTCTCGACGAGTCGAGATGCAAACCTAGCACGAGTCAAGCAGCAACCCAAACTCCCTTGTCGCCGGCCCTAGCGTCAGCGCATCTGACGGCGCCGAGGCGTCAAGACATGGTTGGATCCTTTTTTTATCTTTCGGTCGGACCGAGGAACATATGCCGCCCGTGCCGGTATCTACAATACTAAACGCAATCACCCTCGCCAACATGAAGAGTTTGAGATGGCATTTGATGACTTGACCTTTGACCCCCAGCTGTCTCACCACTCGCGCACGGCGTCCTACCAGGATGTTTCGTTTAGTGATTAACTAGCCTGCAACCTTGACAAGGCTCCACCATGAATGTGACGATGATGTCCCACGAGCACTAGTAGGAGAACCCCGCAGTCTCTAGGCAAGGGACGAGGATCCCTCAGAACCACCACGTTGTCATCGTCCTGGCCAGTCTATAACCTGCAATGGGCAAGCTCTATGCCATTGCGGACCTTCACCTCGGTCATCGAATCAACCTCGAGGCCTGGAGGCTTCTCTCTCCGCACCCCGATGACGGCCTCATCATAGCCGGCGACATTGGTGAAAAGGCAGAGCACCTGAGACACGCGTTTAGCATTGCCACGGAGCAGTTTAGGCAAGTGTTTTGGGTTCCCGGTAACCACGAGCTGTATACGATGTCAAATGTCGCTACGAGTGCTACCCCAAACGCAGATGCGAGCATAAATTCGTGCGTGGGTGTGGCCAAGTACCAAGCCTGCGTAGACGTTGCTCGCGAGCACGGGGTTCTGACGCCCGAGGACGATTACATCATGTGGGATGATGGTGAGGGTAACAAGGCGGTAGTCTGTCCAATCTTCACCCTCTACGACTACTCTTTCCGTCCGCCTCATGTCAGCCGAGAGCATGCGCTGGACTGGGCGATGGAGGAAGAGATTCAGGCAACAGACGAGGTGCTTCTGCACCCAACGCCCTACGCAACTCGAGAAGAGTGGTGCTATGCGCGCATTGCCGAGACGGAATCTCGACTCGAGAAGGCATACGAGACTGGACTGCCGCTAATCATCATCAATCATTGGCCATTGCGAGAGGACCTGGTCCATATACCGCTCGTCCCGAGATTTAGTCTGTGGTGCGGGACCAAGAGAACAGAGGATTGGCATACGCGCTTCGGCGCCAAGGTGGTTGTGACTGGGCACTTGCATGTACGCAGGACGGACTGGAAAGATGGCACGAGGTTCGAAGAGGTCAGCCTGGGCTACCCGAATCAATGGGTAGGGGCAAGGGACCATGGAAATGGAGTCGACGAGATGCTGAGAGGGATCCTGCCAGGGCCAAAGGAGACGCCTTTACAGGCACCGACCCAGTGGAGAAGATATGGTTGATGCATAGCAGTTGTAATGAGTATTGTGAAGAAGTCTGAACTTACTGTCTGCCAATGGAGAGGACCAGGATCGTGGTGTCTTTTCGGTCATTGTAGTACCCGCCAAAAACAAACAGAACGTTCTGATGCAGGAACAAAGACGGGACTCCGCAAGCCCACATGGGCCGCAGATGGTAGCCGCTGTTGAGCTACGTGGTACGTGGTATTTGACCCAGGAGGTGTTGAGCCATGTAACTCTTTTACCGTCTAGTGACTGACCTTCCTATGTGATCTCGATTCGCAATTGGATCACGTCAAGATGGCTGGAAGCTGCAATCATCACCGGTGAGAGAGATATTGGCCTCGGGTAGTCAGGGGTTGAGTCTGCGAGAGTCGAGACAGAATTGGATCCTCTAATACGAGCTCCTCAGATTTGACCGTAACGTGTCGTGATTGCTTAGCAGTGCGCTATGAGGATACAAGTACATTGTGCAGATACGACTCGAGGCAGATCATCACGAATCTATTCAACTCCAACTTTTAAAGTCAAGACAGGTTCAGAAGGGACCGGATCGAGTGGAAACAGTGTCTGTGGCTACAGCTCCTATCGTCTCATCATAGCCACAATATCGAGTCCCCCGTGCAATACTGGGCAGATCTTGAGAGACCGACAATGTCACTTGTCTTGCTTGTGCCAAGAGCGAAAAACCCCACGTGGGCAGCCCGGGACGATCCTATACATAGCACTCCATCACTAGTAGACGACGGGAGTGATAAGCCCGACAGGCTAGTAGTTCGATAATGCGTTGCCAAATCGCTTTTGCGGGGTATGTGAGGAGAAGCCAACTCTACGCGGTAGATTGCCCCCAGCCCTTGTCTGTTCTCGCATCTAGGCCTTTGAGAGTGGTAGTTGCTGCGTCCTATGTAGATATTAGCGCAATGACAATGGCAAGCTGATACTAGTCAGCGAAACGGCCTCCCTACAACGGCTAGCCCTTGCCTCGGTAGACACCGGATACGACCTGTATCTCAAGCCAACCGATGGGGCGGTGAGGTGTGAGCTCTAGTGATTGGCGGGGCCCTATCCCTGGCGTTCTCGTGTAATGGAATACGAGTTTGGGGTCCCGTAATAACCCCAGATGGAACTTAACCAAGTCACATGCTGTCAGGCAATGGCCAGTAGCCACACCGCGCCTCTGCAGGGAGAAGAGCCGAGATCCCGGTCAGTAGCATCCAGCCTGGCCCGCTTTCCGTGGCTCGTATAGAAGGATAATGTAACATGCGGAGAGGGCAATCAAAGGAGGCATGATTGCCGTATGACATGACTTTCTAGACTGGTCCAGTTGCTGGAACACTCAGACGGGTGCTACGCAGCTGTTGCATTACATATATAAAGCCAGACGGCTCTCTTCCCTGGACCAAGGTTCTTCTCATCGACCAGGACCAACAACAGCCAAAGCAATAGAACTCGACCTCTTCTCAACTCTCGTTACTCTTTGTACAGAAACAAACTACAACACTCGCAACCATGAAGGTCTCTATCGCTGCTCTCGCCGCCCTCGTTGGCCTCGCTTCCGCCCAGAAGGCCGTCGTCGTCAACGGCTGCTCTACGCCCGTCTACGTCCAGTCTTTCCCCTACAATGGCGGCAAGACCGGTCCCTTGACCACGGTGCAGCCTGGAAAGTCGTTTACTGAGGACTTGAAGAAGACTGGCTCGGTATGTGCCCAATTGAGACGTATCGGACCGATGCAATGGACTCGGTCTGGATCGATCTGTCACCCTGAAACCGAGACACTGTCTTGTTGGGGATTGAGGCTAACAACGGTGCTGCAGACCATTAAGATTGCCAAGACCAAGACGCTCACCAAGCCTCTCTTCTTCGGCTACTCGTTCTCCTCCAACCCCGAGTACGCTTACTGTAAGTCTTCTCGTCCAAGCCAGAGCACCCTTCCCTTTTGCCACTTGGCTGACAAACTTCTCTTCTCCAGACGAGCTCAGCAGTGAATGGGGCAACCCCTTCTCCGCCAACCGCAACACCCTGAGCCCCGGTGATGGCTGCGAGGTCTTCGACTGCGCTGCCAACAACGGCAACTGCTACAGCACGCCCGCCCACAAGAAGGTTTACGGCTGCCCCCAGCCCGTCACCCTCACTACCACCCTTTGCAAGAAATAAATTTCCCTCCAAGAATAGAGGAGTGGGATGGATGCGGGAAGAGACATTTCCGCATACGTCGCAGAGGCAGGACAAGAACAGAAATAATGCCACGATAATGTTGCTGAGCTCGGTACGCGAGCCAGCGAGTCCAATAGGCAGTTCTTGGCTACAAGTAATGAAAATGTCTCAAATATTGACTCATGGCACTCACTCGACGAAGTGGTAATGTGAATGCTCAGGATGTTACAAGTGCAACCTTGAACCATGTCCATCGACCAGTGGACAATCGACGATCCTACCGTCAAACAGCCAGCTTTCTTTCTGCTCCACGGATCTTCAAGATGGGCTTCTACCATCGCGTACAAGTCAGCATAATTATAGTTTCGTTGGCCCAACATAACGCATCAAAGATGATGTGTCTGCGGATTTTGTCGTAGTCTCCATGATCCTTTGCCTCTGGTTTTGACCGCAGTAGGATGGTATGAAGTTATGGACATACTATACCCAGTGGTTATTGCAGCTTGCTGGCCAAGAGCCTACTATCTATGCAGTCTAGAGGCTGAGACCGAGAAATTGTTATACAAGCTCAAAACCTTCCCTTCTTACCATTTTTACCCTTGGGAGCTCCTTTTCTTCCACCAGAAGGTCTCTTGACAGGCGTCTTCTCTCCAATCTTGTCACCGTTCTTAGCCTTTCCGTGCTTGCCAGCCTTGCCACCTTCTGCCGGCATCTTCTTGACCTTCTGAGGCTTCTCGGTGCAGGCAACAAATTCTTCGCCTCCACCCGGCTTTCTTTGAGCGGTCTTGACGTAGGTAGTCAACCTATGTGGAAACGAATACGCAGACCGGGACAGAACTCCTCCGGTTGCCGGCCGCAAACGACGCGATGCAAAGTGCGGAGAAATGAGTTGCGTCCAGCTCATCCAGCACATCTACGGCCACGTGCCATTGAAGGGAAAGAAGATCAAGACGCTCAGCATCAACATGGAGAGACATGGAGAGACGCACCAAGACGCTACAAGTCGAGCGGCCTTGTGGCTCGGATGAGGTGAGTGCAAAGCCCAACATACGAGTTGTCACCACACTAACTGGGAATAGGACGGGGTCGACTGCCGGCAGTGGGTTGAGTTTACGGGCATGGAGAGGATTTTCAAGGAGACGTGGGACAATCGTGAAGTTGGGTCGGAGCAGTACGAGAAGGTTGGATGGAGCATGATGCCTCGTGACCAGCTTACAATGGCTGCTTGAGAGTACTAGGAATGGAGAGCATGAGTCTGGAACTGGGTAGACTTAGACTAAAAGTACAACTTCGAATTTCAGGTGCGAGCTTTACTAGCAGACTTTACAATCATACTCCCTAAACCTCCACCTACGCATGTCCTCCTCCTCGGCATCCTTAACGACTTTACAGTCGACACCAGCATCAGCGCATATCTTCTCAAACTGGGACGCCCAGCTCACGTCCGCCCAGTCAGAAGAGCTATCAACATGGAGGCACACTTGACGTGGACGAGCAACTTTTAGCCATGATTCAATCAGAGGGAATTCATCCTCGACTTCCCAGGACCAGCCCTCGCCCCAACCCGTGTCATCTGTGAATGTCATGCACTGTACATTTGGCGGTATGCTATGCTCAAGTCGCCTCGTGGGCTCAAACGTCCAGTGAAAGTCGGGGAGTAGTAATGCAAAAGGGGCTCGGAAACGGGTGATGTTGCCAAAGCTCGCAAGGCCGTTGAGAGTCCCTTCGGCAGTCATTGGCCGCGCTTCGTAGTCGTTCCATCCGACGTGTTCGGTGGCAGCAATGCTCAGATCTTCTAGTGTATCACGGACGGGTTCCAAAGCCTCGACGAACTTTGTGAGGTAGATTGTATGAGTATTCAGTGGGTCAACGTCCTCGATGTTGTACCAGTCCCAATGAAGTGACTTGAGCGTCTTTGTCGCTGCAAGTATCTGTGCCAAGAAGTCGACACTGACGAAAGTCAAGGACAACGAGGTCAGCTGTGACAGGTCGGGCGTGGCCAACGGCCAGGTGAATGGTAAGGGATTAGGGTTCAGACACCACCCCGAAATGCTCCTGATGGATGGCAGGTATAGTAGAGCCATCATATCTCGAGGGTTGCAGAAATCTGGATCTGGACCAGGATCACGATCCATGGGGTTAGGAAACGAGATATCCTCGAGATGTTTGAACCTAGACAAGCCATAATCTGAGGAGTCGAAAACGGCAGATTGGAATATCTTGCCCAAGAACTGGCTCTCGCCTGTAACAACTGGTCGGCAGCGTTCATTCTTTTTCTTGTTTGGGTTGTCCCTCGGCCAGACGACGGGGTGCTCGAGATGAAGATGAGCAATATTGGGTAACAATGACACGAACAGCGCAGAAAAGGCGTTCAAGTTGCCTGAGCGTAACTTTACAGTCCACTCCGCCGCGTAACCAAGGCCAGTAGTGTTCACGAATGAGATGAAGTCGGCTATTTCATCCGTTGCTACAGGCGTATTCTTTGGCTGGTACTCCCAGAATTTCTCCCCGCCCCGCAACGCAACTCGATGGACCAAGGCGGCTCTTTCGGGCTTATTAAAAAAGACTTTGGAGAGCAGAATGAGAGGGCGGGCTTGGGACTGATCTAGTCGTAGCTCGATTGTAGAATAGATGAAAGGCGTTGCAAAGCAGTGCAGCTCTTTGTTGGTCAGCCCAACAGCGAAGAGGTCAGATGTCGAAAGTTGCCTGAGAATACCGTTGATGATCTCGACAGGGCAATCTGAAAGAGTCACCATTGTTAGTTGTCAGAATGGATTGTGTATCAAGAATGATGGTATGGTGAGAAAGGGACCGGGCAGTCATTAGCCACGATGTCTCTAAACCATGGAATAGGCACCAACAACGACGCTGGGCGGTCAGCATCGGCAGATCAACTGGTACAGGGATTCGAATCCTTTAGGAAAGCTGGACAGAAATAGATCAACCAAGTAGCCAAGTCTTTCATTCCGTAAGCCTCCAGCTTTTGCCCATCGACTTTCACAAGCTCATGCCAGGTCTTGTGTTTAGCTGGGAAAGCTGAACTTAAAGTTTTACCACTTATTCAACTACAAGAAAAAAAAGTTATTGCTGTAATCAAGTTGGCAAGATATAATCTGTCCTAGGGATCGATCATAGAAGACGCCAAACGCCAGATTGAGTCAGCGTAGGGTAGGAGACGCGAAGCTGAAGAAAAACATTTACGCAGAAAGTGTCATGATACTAGTCTGCCTTGCTAACCCTAGAATTTGACCAGAAACGTGTTACTCTGCACTCACGGCGCATGCATTAGATGGAACTTGGCCTCCTTAATGCGACCTTGATACCTCAGAGAGCTTGGCGGGAAAGAAAAGCAGAAAGTATCGCAGGAATAGGGCCAGAGTAGCACGCCTAGATTATGTTGTCAAGGTCGGAGTCAGAACTCTGAACGCAATATCTACAGCCACGGAGTTAGGCAGAGTCCAGGACTAATATCCGTTATAATAGCTCGTCGAAGTCCGTCTCCGCTATACGGTGCCATTGTCTAGACTACACGAAGTACCATGACTGAGTCTTCCATTTTGAACTATCTTAGCTATGTGAGATGCCCCCAGGCCTCATTGCGGCAGAGTCTCCGGATATTGCCGCTCTAGAACTGAGGATAGCAAGGGAAGAGTTGAGAGCTGGACCCAGTGTCGGCCCACTACACTACGTCACGTCACCCTTTTTATTATCCTGGCCGGCTTCGCCATCACGATCTCCATTGGGTTGGTTTTGGGCGATCTTACCTTGCTGACTAGGGTCAACGATCCTCCCAGCCTCAAACGAAGGATTTTTTTATGGGCTCAAGCATGCCTTAGAATGGGGAAGTGTTGACATGACTCGTGACAGTCAAGCGTTCATAGAAGCAGTATTCTTACCTTTGACTAGTATCTTACAACCCGATGATTTCACAGTTGTTCTTCTCCAGGACATTTGTATAGTTCATGTCTGTCTAGGCTGTATACGATACCGAGAATGGAATTAACGTAGTTGCCTTTTAGTTGTGCTTTTACCCATCAATATAATGCCATCCAATCTGCGCAGAGGATAATCTATTTTATGAACCGTCTATGCTTATGACGGTGGAAAGTGGTGAGAAAAACGACTGGCTTGCTTCATGGTACAAGTCAAATGCTCCATGCTCTTTAGCTCATGCAGTTTTGAGGCTCAATAAACATGTCGATTTACATCCATTACAAGACCTTGACTATAGGACGAGGAACTATTAGCCTCAGTTGATACTCCTCAAAGGCTGTAATCCGATAATAGAGTACCTGTAATGGGAATACTCGTCTGTGCTCGAACCTTCGAGGCCCGTATGATGCTGGTTTCTGGGGCAGTTAGCCCGCAGGAAGCAACATCGCCTTTCCCAGCCACGCATAATCCACCTAATCTTGCCAGTCGGAGTAGAAATGTCATTAAGCATAGTAAGCGCGCAGACAATTGAGGCAATTTCAATGGCCCTCGACTATAATGCCACGCCCGTGTGATATAGTTTCCTTATCAAGTGGATCGTCTCCGTAAACCGCGCAAGCACTCCGCGCGCGCTTCGGGATTTCCATAACGGGCGGAACTTGATCCCTGGAAGAGTGCAACGTCATGCTTGATACCTTGCATATGATGTGTCATACTGGCCACTCTAAGCAGAGGACTTGTAATGCATATGAAGATGACTCGGAGATTAAAATAAAGTAGGGCAGATAGCCTTTTTAGAGTTAATTCGTTTCTTTGCTATACAGCATAGTCTGGAACTTGAGCCATCCAACTTTCTGAAATAGGTGCCAGACAGTATCAGGTCCAAGATTGAAGATTGAGATGAAACTCTGTGATTTAATCATGACGTTGATGCCAAGATCACTGCCTTCTGGAACCTCCGGCTTCTAGCGCTTGATCTTCAGATAGTCTACTTGTTTAAGTGATCAGAGGATGATGTATCTAGTCAAACTCCATGCAAAATCCTTCCTTCGCCAAGAGCAATGAACATCAATGAGTTCTATCTTGAAACTTCTGCTGGGGCTGTCTTACCTCGGGACTAGGCATCAGTCTTTCTATACACCGCCGACGTTCACGAATTATGGAGAAAGAAAGGGACGAGCTATGGGTATAAAGGAGTCCATCTTCTCGGTCACAGAGGTCATCAGCAACAAACCACACTCAACATTTTCACATCTTTCATCTTGACCTCTTCCATATTCCATTCTCATCAGGTATACCAGCCTCAGTACAACAACATGATGCTGTCTCCCAAGAACCTCGTCCTCTGCCTCGGCCTCGTTCCCTTCTTCGCGGCCGATGTCCTTGCAGCGCAGAAGTTGCAGGTTGTCTGGGCCAAGGGAAGCTTCACGACCATTTCGGGCCCCCAAGGCAACACAAAGAGCCACAGCAAGGGCTTTGCCATCACAGACGACAAGGGCGTTGAGCTGTATGCTGAATCCCACCCAGGAAACCGAAGCCCTTGCATGAACACGGACGGCGGTCGTACCTTTACCATGGAGAGCACCTGCTGGAAGGAGCCTCGCAAGTTCCACTGCGAGTCGAGCTTCGGCGGCAACCCGGAAACCTGCAACATCTACGACCAGAACGACCGAGTCGTTCAGGGTGGCGAGGGTACCTCGGAGAGCCACTTCAACTTCATTGGCATCGCTATCACATCAGAGGGATCCTGCGCGGCTTCGGTGACTCTTCGAGATGACGAGGAATGCGGCCCCGACGACGAGTTTACCGTCTCTTAAGAAACCAGTACATTGTCAACATGACGCCGGACCTAGCTTGGGATGGTTGAAGAAGAGGTGGGTTGTCTCTTGTGGCAACCTATTTGAAAACTTTTGGCGGACTGGTCTACAGCAGGGAAAGGTCAGGAGCGACGACTATATATAGCGACGAGGGAAATAAGAAGAGGGTTAAACCATGTATTTATAGAGGTTTAACCTTGCCTTCTAGATTAGAAAGACACAAACTCTTCGCGATATATTCTAGCTCTCTATGACCCGCGTTTTGCTCAATTAGGAAGAGTGATGTGGCCAACTGACCAGAGAGTTCCGTATAGTATAGAGTTGATGGTCATACGTAGTTGGGTTTCGTGGCGTTGTCTAGTCTCAGCTACGTCGATGTTGTCTTGAATAAGGACACGCTTTGTCACTAACTGAAAGCTTTTGCAGTTCGGGTTGAGCATGTCACCGTGTAAGCCATATAAACTTGGTTGCTACGATGCGTGCAAGAGGTCCATCAGATCAGGTCTGAAGATATCAAAAGCTCTCTATCTGGTCACACTTTGTCTCCATACAGACTACCTACGCACTTGCTGCTAATAGCTCTCGTTGACTCTCGGTCCGCACAAGTATGGACATGTACAACTTCAACTCGTCATTGTAGCTAATTTAAGCTTGGTATCAAAAGTGGCAACTAAACATACATTCCAGGATCGCGTCTGGGTGCTTGAGAAGCGGGATGGCTCCCGGGACCAGTGTTGGGAAAAGCCCTAGAGTGATTGGTCGGGGTGTGTACATTTCTCAGCTGAGCATGGTAATCAAAGTCGTCCGAGTTGAGCTCATGAAAAGTAGACATCCGGAGGGTACGATCATGCGTAGTATGCCCCTTGGAGCGATAGGCTTTACGGATGAAGCTCTTCAAGCCAGTCATCTCCGGCCCAGGGATATCTGGAAAGTTTCGACCTGCGGCCTCCTTGTTCAGAGCAACTTCGCTCGTAGTGTCGCTTCCTTTCAGACCGTGCTTCCTCAAGTACTCCTTGAACGAGCTCACCGGTGCGCTGGATGCGGCTCCTCGGAAGAGAACCGCAATCACAGGCAGGCAGCTGCAAATGTGTCCGACGGTGAGTTCAGCGACGCTATGAATGTTAGAATGAGATATGCCAGACGCTCTGAGCGTGGATGGGGCCTTACCCGAGAATCTGCGTCAATACACCACGGTATGTCTCGTCCTCAGCATTGAGCTGAAGCCCACGGGATACACAGCCAGCAAGGGAAAACGCACAAGCCCTAAAGAGCGAACAGTTTGTTAGTACGACTGTTTATGCAGCTGTGAGAACAGGGCGCACATACAAAGTACCAGTAAGGAAAATGGCACCAGCACCGCACTTCTTCTTGGTGGAAAGACTGAGCGGAATGATGAGGAAGATTGGCAGGGCCAGTGTCATCAAGTCGGTTATAACCCCAAAGACACCCATGGCGAAGGAGAGCTTGCGAGCGCGCGAGCCTGTAGACAACAGGGCCTGCATCCAAGTAATCTGATCGGTCGTCTTCGGGGTCAATAGTACAATGGAGTAGATGACGCAGGTAACGTAGAAGATTGTCATCATGGCAATGGCAGTCCATGTCAAGATTCTCACGGAGCGAACAGGGTTGAAGACTCGGGAGTAGAGAACAAAGAGCGTTGTCTTGACGAAGAGGGCGCCAAGACAGTACAGCGTCATTGTGGCGATTGTGAGCTTCACCAGTGTCAGTGAGACATTATTTGTCATTCTCTCCAAGAAGTCACGTACCCGGATATACCGCTGATCGGTGGTTTCGGCGATTGTGGCATCGTATTGGTGTTTTCCCAGTGGCGTGGAGCCATCACTCACTGCCCAGATCAGTACGCGCCTCATATACTTGCAGAGCGGAAGCCAACTCACCGAGCAGTTCGGCAACGCAGAAGCCGATGATGACGATCTGGTTCAGATGTAAGTGGGTGACGAGGGACGTTAGGACGGGTCAAAGAAACTCACGCCTGCAATCACACTGAGGTCTTTGTGGTGTTAGCGATGCTCAATAGATGGTCCAGCCCAGATGGTGGAATAAGTTGCGTGTCTTACAATCATCTGCGTGGAACCGGGAGCGAACTCGAACAGCCGTGTAGAGACGCAAGCTCAGGAATATGAGCATGATAGGTAGCAAGACGCATACCGTAATCCTCAGCTGCGGAGCAATGTTGTGGGGGTTTACAAAGTTGGGAACATGGCCAGCTGGAGGAGCGGCCGATGGGTTGGTGTCGATAAACTGCTGAATGTATTGAGGGTCCATTTTGCGAGACTCTTGGGCAAGCTGCCGTTGCTGCTGAGGTCCTCGAGAAGGTTGACAAGCAATGACTAGGTCGCTAGACACAATCAATCCATCTAGAGAGCGCGGAGTCGATCGGCTTATAGACCCCGGAAGCAGCGGGCCATCTCAACGAATGCAGCATGGGTAAGATCAGGATCTGAGTCAAGATCATCACGAATTGTGCAGCACATAGACTAGTACCATATTTGGGGTTCAGTAGGATCGACCCAGTCTTGGGCTGTGCCTCTCCCAGCCTCATAAGGAAAGATGTGCTATAGGTTTCATCTACCGAACGAATAGCAATGGTCAATTAGGTGTGGTGATCAGCCTGAAGATTCACGTGGAAATCGTCCACACCCGTGAGAATAACTCAAACGGTCTGATTGCGCTCATGTTGCAGTGATAGTCTTACCTGCATATCTCCATCTTGGTCAGGCCGCCAATCACGTCAACAGTTTTCAGGGCTGCCTAGTCATCGATCTGCAGCTAGAGAGTGGTGACTTTATTAATAGATCAGAGACATGTCCCAATGGCATGCTTGCTGCATGGTGGGGGCCAAGGAGCATCGAAGGATTGGGTGCTCAAGGTTCCGCAGCATGCTCAATCCCTGTAGCCCTGCTCCTCTTTCGTGCAAGTCTTCATGATGGGAAGGGATCTTAGCATTGCAACTGGAACTTCATGTAACCGAAGACCCGACGCATGCAGAATTGCAGGAAACGAGCTGCGAGCGTGAGGTCACCGCCCCCAAACACAAATAGATAACCTTCTATAGAGCTGCTATTCTTAGCATCGAAAGTCACGCTCGGTAAACCACAGATGTCGGCGTATGTCAGCCTCACCCGCGTCTTTATTCTTCCCCAAGCGAGCATAACATGTGTAGGCGAAGTATAAGTCCGTACGTATGAAGCAGGGTCGATGAGCAGGCCCTTGATGCGATCTCATGTACCTCGGCCCGCCCATATTTTGGCCCTGGCACTGCGCGATAAAGGAAGGATAATGAGCATAGCCTGGGCTTTACCCAGTCAAGCAGGCCATGTGTTTGCCGATCAGAGTTAATATCGCATTTTGCAAGGACCCATGTCTAGATAGTGCACTGATCCATACATGGGCCCTGATCTTTGGGGGCCTGGATGATCTTGCCGCCAACACCGCTACGGAGTACTCGGAAGAGCTCGTGTCGTAGCATACCTAGGTAGTATCCATTTCGCAAACAGTGATCGATGGGATCACGAGACAGTTGCACATGTTCCGGAGAGCAGACGAGCAGACCTTATATTGGCAACAATTATAAATTCCCAACTAAATTACGCGAGCTCAAAGATACCTTCTGGAAAAGTTGAGCATTCCTTGGATGGAAAAGACAACATGTACATGGCTCGTTATTGAGACGTCTTCCTCCGTATCCGGAACGGAACTTTGGGTCCCGCGGGCGGGAGAGCCCCAAAAGGGGCATATCTTCTGTCAGACTGAACCTTGCTAGTATCTGACTGTACCAGCTCAATGTCGTATTTGGTGAAGAGAAGCGAGAACGTCATTAAGATCTCAGCCTTGGCAAAAAATCGGCCTGGGCATAGATGCTCTCCTCCACCATATGGAAGCCATATACTGCTCAGGCCGTTCATTGAGAAGCGAGATCCCGGCGAGCATGAGCTTTCGCCTTTCGAGTCTGAGATATGACCGTCGGTTTGAGCTTGTTCCTTGCTCAAGGCATCATCCCCTTCAACCAAAAATCGTTCTGCGTCAAACTCCTCCAGAGGGACTTTTGGGGGCCTGCCTGCTTCGGCCCATGCCTCGGGATTGAACTGTGTCACTCTGTTGTGTATGATGAGATGCTGACCTTGCGGGATCGTATAGCCGTCGAATTTGACCTCGCCGTATCCTGCAGTTCGGGTAATGAAGATTTCGACGTGCCGACGCAGCACCTCGGCATATGTGGATTGCAGCAATGGCTGGCTCACCAGTTTCTGGATATCAATCTCCGCGTTCTCTGTGAATGACGATTCAACCTCGGCGGTCAAACGAGCCTGGAGAGTAGAATCCTTGAGAGCTTCAAAGATGTACCAAAAGATGCATGGCAGCGTGTTCGCGTTCAGTCTGGTGAGGGTCAGCGTCAGAACGAGTCAATGAGCTCGGGGTTTATGCTAACCCAAATATAAGACCGAGGTCCTCGCAAGCTCGAGTTCGTGCATCGTCCAAATCCATCCTGAGCCAGTATTGTTGTCGCGCTTTCGAGTATTTCGTTCCGAGAACGGGCTCCCACTCTGGATTGTCTGGGCCTATCTTAGATATGTCGCTGTGCTCCAGTGCATACGTGTGCCATTTCTGGATTCCTTCAATGAGTCGCTCACGGCTCTGCGATGCTCGAGGTAGTAGCCAGCGAGGGAATAGACGAAAGTAGTAGGGATAGCTCTTCTCGAATGTTATAAAGTCGTCGACAAGATTGGGCACCATTTCGAGAATCTTGGTACCCAGAACCGATTCTATGCTGGTGCGCACTACCTGTACTTTGAGGAACTTGTAGAGATCGGGAAAAGATACCCATTCATCTTGAACATCCAAGCTCAAGTCGAGATTGCGGTTGAGTGTGGCGAGATATCTCTCATTCAGGTGTTGCAGATGATGAGACGAGAGAAACTTTTGAGACGTGTGGGCTTGGTGATAATGAATCCTGTTGACGTCTACCGTCGTGCTGCCTTTTCGAGGTGTGGCGGCCATTCCCGAATCGTCGGCCCAGTAAAACGCCATTGCTTTGCGCGTTGCACCCAAGAGCTGCCGCATCGTGAGGATCATGTTGGGCCTGTTGTGTAGAGAACGAGAGTTTCTCAAGACTGTTCGAATCTGATTGGGGTTTGCGATGATGGTGAAGGGAATAAATGGTCCAGCATTGATTCGGATCGGGTTTTGCCATCCATAGCGGTTGCTAATCTCTATCAGCATTATTCTGACCTGGAAAATGTTTTGGTCTGAATGGCTCACCACACGCCAGATACAAACTTGGCAGGATCCCATCCGAGCAACAGCCCGTGGCCAATGCCAGGAAACCAGTATGGAACAACTGGAGTGGCATGAGACGTCTTGTGAAGGTTACGAGCCAAGAGACGTCGGAATTGCCAAGAAGAAACCATATATGTCAGAACAGATACGGCCAAAAGTAACACAATGGGGTTGTTCAAAGGCGTCCAAGTCGATGGCCGTATGTGCAATGTATCGGCCACAAATGCTTTTGATCGCTTCCAACTCTAGGGAAACTTTAGCTTCATGATCAGTAACAGCGAACAACCACCGCGGGACTCACGGCTGCTAAATGGCATCCGAGCAGCATGGCATTGTCTGCCATAGTGCCATAGGAAGTACCAGACACATTGTGTCGTCCGCTTCCTGCAGTGGAAAACAATGTACTATTCATGATGACTGCCTCGATAGTCGATGCTGGTTCTTTTGGGTTCGCAACCGTCTTCAGACATTTGCCGTTCCCACGTCACGTATTAGGAGAGCACCTGCTTTATTCACCAGATTGTAGCCACAAGCCCGCCCGTCCCGAGCTCGGTATCTGTATTGAGCGTGAAATACTGCATCGTGCCATCGGGGCCGGGTTCCTATAGCAAGGTAGGGATGACCTCAACTAGTAGCACCAGGGTGTGTGGCATCGAAGGATCATCTCAGCCCTCTTAACGGACTAGTTGTTCCGTGTATGGCTAGTGATCCCACTCAGCGAGATGCTACAAGCGAGAAGGACGACAGAGATAACCGTGACTCTTCCAATTGCCAAGGGCTCATGATGCTTTTCCCCCTCTTTAGGATGCCCTCGGGAGGCCCTGGCGGCCTGCCAGCTAACGCATGCGATGTTGCACTTGAATCCTCCGTCGTGACTGTGGTATTGCATGGAGGTCGGGAGGATCCGCTGGCGTACTCGACGCCAACAAGCTTAACCCTGGTCGACTGGACTCAAGGCCGCTAGAGCTCTCGCGATACATAAGATGGTCTATCGGCGGGACGTTGAGCAACGTGACAGAAAGCATCCATCTCTGCTCCCCACTGGCCAGGACAAGCTACCTATATCCTTTCGCCGGTCTCGCGGCGTTTACCACCCCAAGAAAACGATATGGCACCAGTAGCCGCGCATACCTTCGACGGATTCAATGGCTGGAGCGAATTGCGCGCGCTCTCATACCCGGCATGCAGTATCGCGGCGGCTATGATGGTCCTTGTCATATTAATTCCCCGGGTCAAGCTATGGCTCAAAGCCTTTGGTGTCGCTGCTCATGTCGTGAACGTCTCAGTCTCAAGTAAGCAGATATCTTTGGCGACGGAACATTGGTTCGTATCAGGGCTGATGGCTTGCAGGATGTCCTCTGGCGCACTAGACGGGCTGTAGGAGATGAAACTCATGGTGGAAAGTCTAGGACAAGGCAGCCGAAGGACTTCTGACATACGTAATCACCAACAGGGGATAGGAGGTCCAGACATACGAACTACCAGTGTTGAGATTCGGCAAACGCTACTGTCATGTGCTTTGGACTGATCAACATACAATCCAACCCGTCATTATGCAGCTGGGCGTTGGGCCAAGAGTATTCTCCATTGCTTGCTACGAATTGAAATGTTTGGATTGCAGGGAACTGGTGAAACTGCTGCATCCGAGTGGGCCATGTCGCAAGCCGCAGCAACAAGATGATGTGAAGAATGCAACGCCACAATGAAGAGCCATTGTCACCCAGACAACCTTGTCACACTGACGCGAGGGAAGCGTCTGCTTAAAATAGAGAGGCTTTCCATTCGTCAATGCCCGCCGGCATCACCAACAGAT
Organism: Pseudonectria buxi; assembly: GCA_003693545.1. Taxonomy (NCBI): domain Eukaryota; kingdom Fungi; phylum Ascomycota; class Sordariomycetes; order Hypocreales; family Nectriaceae; genus Pseudonectria; species Pseudonectria buxi. Next base: position 259,942 of record QUZG01000146.1, read on the forward strand.
GACAGGCCCCCCTGATGTTGATTGAACATGTGCGCCACGTAATCCTACTCTTATCCGCATTGCCCTCCATCTTTCCATCCTCGCGTTGCTCAGCACGTGTCAGCTCAAAGCTACGACTCGAGTTTTACTGCTGAGCAAGATCCATTGCCGATTGGTCTCGCTCACCTTGAACACTTTGGGTTCAGTCTCTACGCGTCTTTGCCTGGTGTTGCAGCTCATATCCACACGGCAGTGCGGCGGCCTTCGATATGACGATGCTAAAGCCTCTTGTGCTGGCGGCCTCGTCGCTGCTCGTCACTTACCTCTACCTGAAGCTTCGTTTCAAGCGGTTCAAGCAATTTGCACATCTTCCCCAATTGCCGCCCTCGCTGCTTTGGGGGCATATGCTTGAATTCGACAAGTTTAGCAAGCGTGGCAAAGCCGACCGGCACCCAGGTGCGTATCTATGACCTCTGGCTTGAGACAATCTTCAAACAATGGCCTTCAAACTGACATTGCCCAAGACTTGATCTTTACCGAAATATACGAGGCGCTTGGAAGACCGCCGCTCATGATGATTGATACCCGACCGGTCGCAATACCCGTTGTTCTCGTCATGAGTCATGAAATTGCTGAGCAGGTGTCTAAATCCTCTCAATTGTTCCCATGGAGTCTGCCAAAGACGCCTGGCATGGCAGACATTGTGCATCTTACTGGCCCAAAGTCTATACTTACAGCAGAGGTAAGAACAACTCCTGGGAAACCCCATGTACTCAGCTGTTGACACGAATTCCTTTGGACTTAGGGCGACAATTGGAAGGCCCTGCGAAAGCGATTCTCGCCTGGCTTTGCGCCCCAGCACTTGATGAGCTTCTTGCCCTGCATTCTCGATAAGATGGAGCCACTCCTCGGACATCTCGATGGCTTTGTTCGTGCTGGAGAGGAATTTCCGCTCACAAAGCTCATGTCTGACCTCACCATCGACATTATCAGCGCTGTCACAATGGATGAGGATTTTGGTGCTCAAAGCAGTACAGAGTCACGCCAAGGCGATATCATTCGTGTATTCAAAGAGCTGCTGAGTACCTACACGGGCAGACACAACCTTCCTTGGTGGCTGGTCCCTGGCTTGGCGACGAAGCGCCGCCGCCTTGCAAGCCACATCGACACCCTCATGCAAGCTATAGTCAGACGCAAGTTTGAAGAGCTCCAAACCCGCGGAACCAGCCTCAAGTCAAAGAGTGTCTTGTCCCTGAGCTTCCAGGGCATCGACAAGCTGACTCCGGAAATCCTTAGCTACACGAGCAACCAACTGCAGAGCTTCTTCTTCGCCGGCCACGATACCACCAGCATTCTACTGGCCTGGATCTTCTATGAGCTATCTCGGAACCCTCGCGCCCAGAAAGCAGTACATGCCGAATTGGACGAGCTGTTGGGTCCGGACCCAAACCCGGCGGTTGTACGATCCAAGCTTTATTCCAACGGCGAAGACCTCGTCCGACGTATGGCCTACGTGTCTGCTGTGATCAAGGAGGTCCTCCGATTGCACCCTCCTGCTAGCACGGCCCGCTGGTCGGATCCTGGTACGGGGTTTACGGTCCGCACCTCGACTGGAGAGGAATACTGCCTGGATGGTGCCACCATCTACAACTGCCACACCATTCTGCATCGTGACCCTGCTGTGTATGGAGACTCGGCGAATGACTTTGTGCCAGAGCGATGGCTTGGCGATAGTGACACCTCGAGCTCTGCAGACGAATCGGAGAAGACTTCGGCCAGCGCTCGCAAGTTCCCTCCAAGTGCTTGGAGACCGTTTGAGCGGGGCCCCCGGAATTGCATCGGCCAAGAGCTGGCGAATCTCGAGGCCCGTGTCATCGTGGCTGTTTTGGCCCGTCAGTATGACTTTGTCAAAGTTGGTCTTGGTGAGTTTGAGCTCGACAGCAACGGTCAGCCCATACTTGATGCCGCGGGCCAGTACAAGTCCAAATCCGAGCTTTATCCTGTGAGTGTTGATTGGACTTTTCTGTTTGAGCTTTGGCTCCAAGACTGTGGTATCGTAGCTGACTTTGTCTAGATACTACAAGTGACGGTGAAGCCAGTGGATGGGATGAAGATGAAGGTCAAACTCGCTACTAGATCTTCATAGGCACCAAGCACCATAGATTCACATTGTAGTTCGCGGTACATTTGCAACGCTGGATTAGGACGTTTAATGGAAAACAGACCGACGGTCTAGCCCGGTTGGATGTTTAGAAAAGAGTAGTTATTAATATTCGTACCAACACATATTAATAATCGTACCAATAGCACGTACCGCCCCATACTTCGGCCCGGAATATCTATCTTCCGGTCTACGTGACCTAGCGGCCTATACTACGATATTATTTCTATAGCTTCAACTAGTTATCTAGTAATAATAATCCCTCGAGAACGCCTTTATTGCCGCCCCGACCCCTACCCCTATCGCGCAGCCGAGCCCTCGAGCGCGTCGCCCACGCACGAAGCCGAGCCTCTAGCGGTTATTATTATAGTTAGAGCTTGACGAGCTTTAAGGACTACCCGACCCCATCCAACCTCTCGCGCCGCCGCCGATACGGTTAAGAATATATATAAATATAGTAGTAAGAGGAATAAGAACTAGGCAAGGCCGGGGAGCACGTAAGAGGGCTATATCGGGCAATAGAGGAATATATTATAGCTATACCGCTAGTATTAGCGCTATCGTGATAGATTTAATTAAACTAAGTATTCTTTTTACTATTTCTTAGGTACTTTAATTTATATATAGAAACGTATATAAAGGAGGGAAAGGAAGAAATAAGATTAGCGTGCGAGAGAAGTCTTACGGTTATATAACCTTATTGGTACGAATATCAATACTCTTAGGAAAAAGAGTCTGGATTGTTTTGGTGCTCAAACATGTAACATAACCTGTTGAAGTCGGAAAAGATAATGGTCGGTGTCGCCACGTTATGGTTCTTGGATGCCAAGAATCCAAAAACAAAAAAACGCAACGGCAGGACTGATGATTGAATAACTGGTTCTTTTCAAAGAGTTGGTGAACCATGACTTTTCGAATACGACTACTCCGTAAAGCCGGCCAGGCTGCACTGCAGGTCAACGAGTCTTACAATACAACCCCTGTATGATTGTTAGCTTGGTACTTGACTCCACTGAGGTCACTCTGCAGTTTGACTACAGTTGACGAGGCACATGGCAAATGTGACGATACTTGGCGATACTGCATGAAGCCCTTGCTTGATACAACCAACATCCCTACATCAAGGTATCGTTCATGTAGCCGTGGCTGATATTGATGATGTCTCATTAGCGACAGCCCCCTGCAATATGCAGGTCAAGTACCAAGCTAACAATCATTCAGGGGTTGTACTGTAAGCTTGTGTCTCACCGCCAATGCCGTGTCTGATCCGAAATATTATCGATGATATTCATTCTCGTAGCCATCACGTCTCACTGCTGCACAGCTTGACCAACCAGAGGCATATGGCAGGGATATTGATACGTACCCACCTCTGCATCTGCGCCAATATGAGCTGAGCAACGCAAATGATGACGGTGCGCTTTCTACGCATCAGCTTGGCCCAGAAAAACCTTACCTTAATGGTTGAACTTTCACACCACATCAAAATCTCACCCCCAGCCATGGTTGGTGCCCCCTACAGCCGAGGCTGCGTTGCCTGTCGAAAGCAAAAGAAAAAGGTGAGTGATATTGCCGAAGGTACCAAAGTAAAGAGTGGACATGAAGGGCTGAATGGTCAACTTAGTGCGACGAAGTGCAACCAGTGTGTGGAAGATGCACACGCGCCCGCATTCCATGTATTGGAAACGGTGTCAAGCGGTGGACATTCAGGGAGCATAATGTTTGGAAATATACTCAGATGACCTCCAGCCCGAAGCCAGGGCCAAGCAACGAGACGACTAGAGTGATATCGTCGTTGGTCTTTCATCTAGGGGCCGAGGACGTCCGATATCACATTCGCGCGCTCGGCGGCGACTTCATTGCCGACTTGCCGCGGCGAGTAGGCTCCAGTCAGACCCTCGACACGTCGGTTCGTGCTGTGCTTGCCGCGTACTCGTATTTACAGTTGGGCGGATCCCAAGTCGAAGCCTTTGCTCATTACGGGGACGCCTTGACGGCTGTGAGGGCATGCTTGCAGGATCCCAAGCAATCGCTCGACACAAAATTATATACAGTCTACAACGTCGGCATCTGTCAGGTAAGAGAACTCTTGGTGACATGCAATCTCAGACATCACTGACTGACGCGGACGTGTTTATACCTCGCAGGAAATCATTGATCGCAGGCCAAGACATGAGCAAAAACATTTGGAGATGATGGCCGCCCTCGTCCAGGAAGCCCACTTCCAAGGAAGACTAGCAGAAATCAAAGATTATCTTAAAGGTGTCTGTCAATTGATTGTAAGAGTCCGAAGTATACTTGTGAACTCTGCTCTCGCAACAGCTGCTGACCTCTACTCAACAGGCGTATGAAGGCATGATGAACCCCAATATCATGTTAGGGCCGTGGTTTTGGGAAACCGTCAGCTATTCCAACAGTCCTCGGCCAAACACGTTTTATGAGCCAAAAGTCATGATGTCTGTTGACGTGGTCAACTTGGCCAATATCACCTTGTTTATTCGCGCACCAAAAGAACATTTGACCCAGATACAGCATCTCTACAACTATATGCTGTCGGCAAAACCAAGCGTTTGCTTGGCCGCTGAGACCATGAGGACAATGAGCGCGGGACCAACTGCATCGATTGCACTCGCAAAGACGAGTGTGGCTTATAACAACGGATACGGAGTACTACTCTCGATGCTGTCGATTCTCAACCGCCTTCTCCGTATATTTTACAGTGATGCCAGTCTCGTTACGCAGTCACATGTACTCTGCGATGATGTTATCCGATTAGCTTACCAGTGTTCCGTCCTTCGACCGCTTGGAGCTATTGCTTTCCCCAACTTCCTGAAGGTTTTATGGGCCTCGACTGAGGGTATGTATCGGAGTACAGAGCTAGATGGCTTGCTTCAAGAGTGGGAATCAGATATTGGGGGGTTTATTTACATGTTGGAAGCCAACTGGATGAGATGTCGATTGGACGATTTGGATTACAGACAAAATGAAGGCCAAAGATCTGAGAACGTGTCTTTAGAAGGACGCGGAAAAGGCTTGGGGATGGATGAAATGAACTCCGCTGGTGAGTGTACGATACTATAGGCTCTTGATGCTGAGAATTTACCTTGTTGGGTTTTTGTTTCTAGGCCCGGTCTATATTCAGGTATAAATGCCGGACGTATTGGTATCATTCTTTGACTAACACGTCAGCTCGTTTCTCGATAGTATGCTTAGCTGTTGAAGGTATACGTTGACGAAGAATGTATTTGGTTCAGGTGGCTTTTACTTGCCTCAATTGTGTCCTCCATATGCCCCAAGTTCTTCCATGATAGAGTAAATTTGCCTTGATCGCAGTAATTGTTACTCAACGCCGCGGATGTCTAGAGAAGCCGTACCGGATTAAAGCACGACTCATATAATACCCGGCAAGGCAATCAACCATCAAAAAGTATTTGCGGATCGTCTTCTTCTCACACCTCGAAGAGTGGTTTTTAGCAGTCCACTTCCAAACTGGTAGCTATTGTATCGACAATGGCCAATGTCAATGCAGTGGGAATGGACCTGTGAGACCCTGGGCTGACGAGAATAGCCGTGACCACAAGCAGAGACAACCACGGCCATGGCCACATCTGCAAGAGATAAACTGGGTAGCCTGTGGTCGAAATAGTCATGGGCCAGAACAGCGGGAAATCTTCAACTCGACCACCGGCTCCGATACTAGTAAGAATAGGGTTTCAACACACACAAGACTAACGGCTCGGGCTATCGAAGAGGCGGCGGATCGTTGAGAGGCGGGGGCTCATGCCGACCTCTTTCGAGTTGATGTCGCTATTCAGGGCGACAAGGATATGGCCACAAATCTCCACCCTTCCCAATCCGTCCACACGTCGTCGGCCTCAACATGGAGATGTCTCAGACGACCAACCACTCGCGCTAGGAGGGTCTAGAACACAGCCATTTTGACAAGTGGCTGTGGCTCCATGGATCTATCTCTACTATTGGCCTACGCTAGCCCAAGGGTCAGAGAATATGCACCCAGAGCCCTGGGGCTGAACCCGAGATATCAAGCCTCTTTTCAAGGGCTTTTCAGCTGGGTCACCGTTGAGCCAATGGCAGCTATAGACCCGATCCAAGCACGTTTGCTTCCTCTTTCTAGTTGGTGGATGATCGAGTAGTGCGCGGCACAGTGAAGTACTAGTCCGTTACTACGATAAGACATAGCCTGGCAAGGCGGGCAGCGAGTACGGAGTAGTTGGGTAGATAATAAAGTAGCAAGCCGTGGAATAAATGTTCACTGGCCTACCTCGCGCTCACTATACACGTTTCTGCGAGTGCCTTGTCACCGTCCACCGTTGCCCAACATGATTGGGACCGGACTCTTCTTCATCAAGTCCTCGATACCACTCTACCACAATGCCGTCAAGTCCATCATCTTCAAGCTCGCCGAGCTGCTCATGGCCCTGTTCATCTACAAGGCCTTTTGTCTGCTGGCCGCCCGCTCGCGGCAGCTCACGGCGTACCTAATGTTTACCGAGGACTATATCCAGCGCACACTCTTCATTGCGTCGCGCGGCGTCTCATGGGCCGGGCTCTTCGTCCTCGTCTTCACCGTGCTCAACCTCATCGCCTCGCTCTACGGAACCATGCTGTGGGCTCTCGACGCCCCCGGCTACATTTTTCGCGCGTCCGAAGCCACCGTCGCCGACTACCAAAGCCAGCGCGCCGCCGCGCCGCCGTATATTCTCCAGCTGAGCCTTGCGAGCGGCGATGGGAATACGCTGGAGCAGAAGAACGACTCGCTATCGCAGATTGTGGGCGCTGAGTTATTCCGTCCGGGCCTCAATTACACCTTGACCGACAAGATCGACATGGAGGGCCGCGGCGGCAAGCCCGAGATCACCAACGCCACGCAGTCCAAGGTCGGCGCGCGCATTTGGCTCGACAGCGATGGATTCTCCGTTTCACCCGATGCCTCGGCCATGTTCCCGGCCAAACAAAGTGCCAACACGACCGACGGCGAAGTAGTCTGGCCCGAGTCGTGCTTGCGATACGGCGAAGGCGTCGCAAGGTGGAACTGCACGTTTAGCAATGCTTTTTCCCTTGACTTTGCGTCCACCGTCATTGGTAGGCCCGAGGTGCACTGGGACGACCGGTCTGACAAGCAGTTTGACTCGCGATATATCACGCCTCACCGGCTTGACAATATCTGGACGTCGTTTGGCACTGGCGGCGGCTCGGCGGTCATGATGCAGATCTTCACCGTCACCAAAGGCACCCGACGACACACGTTTGCCCAGACGACTCTTAAAGTGACCATGCTGACATCGCCAAAGAGTCCTTTTGCTCGCGACGAAGTCCTGGGCATGGTGCAGCGTACATGGAGTTCCAACGAGACGGAATGGAAGGATCCGCTCGTCGGTCAGATTGTCGACGACATGATGAGCGCGCAGGCGAACCAGTCGAGCTACATGTTTGGCACAAACAGCATGGCCGACGAAAACTTAAGGGCGATGCAGGTAAACTTTGGCCTCTTCACGGCGCAGAGCCTAGGCAAGGATATTTACACGTTGTTGAGTATTAGCACCACCAACATGTTGCTTATTCGATCCGAGACGCTTGACGAGGCACCAGAACCGTTTGAGAGCTGTGATGTGGGATCGTTTCAGAACGAGGCCTTTGGTGGCAAGGTGACTCAGACCGATTGCGCAAGGGCGGCTCGGGTCGTCAACGACACTGACGGCAGCAACAAGCCGCGCTTCTTTGGCCAAGTCGACACATCGGCCGTATTGATCGCCCAAGGATTAGGCGACGCCCGCTCAAACACGAGCGCCGAGTCGCTCAACAACGATGCCTTGACGTGGATATGGGAGTCGTCTGATGCCATGCTGTCGTTGCTGACGGCCCGGGCCTTTGCCGTCAGCGTTGACCCGGCTCTCGTCACCATTCGCGTCGACAAGCTGATGGTTGCCATGTCCTATCTACAGCTGTTCCTCTCTTGTCTGGCCGTGGCCCTGGCCTTTGTAGGATGGCTGGCGTTGGCATTCTGCGCCGATGCACAATGGTCCAACTCATTGCTGGCCAACCTGGTGCACGCAGCGTCGGGAAGCGGGAAGAGCCCGGGCTATATAAAGAGGCCGCCTAATCTAGAGCTGAAAAGACAGGGGAATCGGCAGGTTATCACTCTGGATAATAAGAACATTGGGTTGCAGTATGTAGCTATAACCGCGGAGTCTCCATAGTTAATCTGCGCACTGTGGGGGCGTCGTTGATCTGAATTACTTCATCTGGAATGGCTATAATTCAGTAGTATCTATCCGGGAACCCTGAGGAAATGAAGCCTCTACACGTAGTCACACCCCGATCCCCGAAAAGAGGAAGGTTCTGATTCAACCCTACATCCCCGGATTTTGAGTGTAAATCCCGTCCCGCTCCGGCCCGGCCCGCCAACTAGCCTGGTATTTAAGCTTAAATGCCAGTCTTTCGGGAAATTGAACCTCAAGAGGAATCAAAACTCAGGTCCAAGTTGATGGGAGATGCCTTCTCTTGTGTTGCGTGCCTGTCTGGTTGAGTGAGTGGATATGTATATCCAGTCGTGACCCGTTGGGCAAAGCTGCAAATGAATTGGTGAGATACAGCTTGAGAATAACGCATAACTTTTGTCTTTTCCTCAATTCGGGCCAGGTGATTCTACTCAACTATGGCATCATGACGAGCCAATACATCTGTTCTCTCCATTACAATAACGAGCCCATGTTTTGGTGTATTGAGATACCCCGTCTATGAAAACTAACTCTTCCTGCTCTGAACAACTCGCGCAATCGTTTCGCCAGCTTTAGCAAACGTAATGCCCCCAAGAATCTCAAAAACAGGGAGATCGACATCAAACACCTTGCCCAACCAGTTTCTCAGATCAATGGCAGAAAGTGAATCCAGACCATAGGAATGCATCGGCTTGTGCACGTCAATCCGACCGTTGTCAATGCCTAGCAGGACTGATACCTGATGGGCCAGTTCTTCGCAGGCAATCTCGGCCGCCTCGGGCAACGACGTCGCTGCTTCCAACCGCATCGCTGCTTGGAGTGCACGGTGCTGCTTGTTCTCGGCCGAGTTGCGAAGCTCCTCCAAGCCCGTCGAGAGCGACGGAATGTGGTGTGTGTGGCCCCAGAACGGCTGGGCCCAAGTAAAGGGAACTTCCTGGACATGTTTCCAATGGGCCGGAGGTCGGACGCCAATGAGTGGTTGGCAGTCGACAGTGTCGCGGCTGTACGACGAGCTTGGGTCACAGTATATGTCCAGTAGAGCATGTAGTTCTTTGACGAGAACAACGGCAAAGGATACAGATTCTTCGATGCCTGCGAGTCGGTTATGGCTCGTCTCCACGAGATAGCCACCATCCGGGACAGCGCCGAGATTGAACGCGATAGCTCGCTCTCCCATCGAGATCCTGTACTGGGCGAGGCCATCGCAGTACGTGTTGGCTGCGTTGTATGCCGTGAGCGAGGCACTGCCGAGAATGCCCATCATGGAGGATATGAGAACAAAGAAATCCATCTTTGAGGGGAGCAGGGTATGGAGATTCCAAGAACCTTGGACCTTTGGATCGATGGTCTCTTTCCAATCTTTGTAGCTCATTCGTTCAAAAATAGACTCCTGGTAAACAGATGGAAACGTTAGCTAACGGGAATGCCTTCATCGTGCCAATTGAACGTACCCTCATCACCATTGAAGACTGGATGCAACCTTTGACAGGAGGCATCGTCTTGGACAAACATTCCAGGACACTTTTCAGGGCCTCCCGGTCTGTAATGTCGCATCGAGGCGCCTCGACATGAACGTTCTTAGCAGCCATGTCGTGTAGGAACCTTTGGGCACTGTCTGACTTGGGTCCGGACCGGGAGAGAAGGACAAGATAACAGGCTCCGCGAGCCACAAGCCACTCCGCCATGGCCCGGCCCAAGCCTCCAAGGCCACCAGCAATGACATATGTTGCATCCGGGTTCAGTCGATTCGTTTCCTGTCTTGGAGAGAATACCTAAAAGCAATTAGCAATGACGGGACGAGGAGTTGAAGACGAATGCCCACTGACATCGATAGAGGTGTGTTCGTCGAATTGGAGCAGCACCGATCCTGTAGGATCCGCCACCCTCAAGTGCTCCAAGGCATCAGTCAGTTGACCAGCTGGAAATTGAACTACTCGGCTTTCTGGCCCGTCTTGGACTTTGGCCGCGACAGAAATAGCTTCTTTGAGGGCTGCCTGGCTCCCCTGCAAGTCATTTGTCTGGAGGATTGTGATCTGCATGCTGGATGGGGGAGATTGAATACGTCTAGGATGACCAGTCGATTCAAAAGTGCTGATGACTTGTATATACCGTCCTTTGGGTTCCATCAAGTCCAGAAGAATGGGCGAGAGGGAGTTACCGTTTGCCGCAAAAATAATGGCAAATTTCTGTTCTGTAATGAAGAGGCCGTGGCTCTCGGTCCAAGATTTGGGTACGATGCGCTCTTCGGGAATGCCAAGCTTATGTATCATCTCCGGTATTTGTTCTTCCGACGAAACTGTTACCCAGACGTTGTCCATCTGGCGGTGATGCAGCAGTTGCAACGCAGCCTGTCCAATGGGAGTATCTCCGTCTTCGATCAAGACCCAATCACCTGGTGCAATGCGAGCAACCTCGACTAAGCCGTGATATGCCACGACTAGCGAGGGAGCAATGTGACAAGCGGTAGCAAAAGACATGGTCTCTGGTATCTTCACGACGGCTTGAGGTGAAACGTGAGCATGAGAGCCGAGCGAACCCTTGAAGCAGCCAAAGACACGATCGCCTGGATGCAGGTCCGAGCCGGTGCCGACACTTGTCACAATGCCAGAGCAATGCTCAATTCTGGAGCTTGCCTGGTATTTGCCTTTTTGCAGCATGGTGTAGAGATGATGCTGAAGGGGGATGCTCTTGATTAGTATCTCAACAGACTCATCGGCCTTGTCACTTGTTGCCTCGAAGTAACGAGCGCCTAGCTCCACGTCATCCATGGTGATGCTGAATCGAACTGATCCGTCTGCGACGATGGAGCGAGATTCGTACGGCTCAACCTTGGCATTGACTAGAGTCTTGATGTGGTCAGCCGTGATGAGCCTGCGCGTTTGCAAATAGCCGTCGACCTCGACATATTCCTGCTCATAGTTGTCGTGGGCTTTTCTGTGTAGCATCTCATTGACAATGTCCATGGTATGATTTGCTCTTTTGTCAACCCTGGCGAGATCAAGAGCCAGATACACCATATGAAGCTCATATGTCTCGGACCGCATCGTTCGTGAGAATCCATAGATCATGGCATGGTCGGGATTCGCCGATTCGCCACCTCCAGAGGAGATCCAGAGTAAGCGACGTGCCGCTCGCATCAGATGATAAAGATGGCTCCATTCCGTCTCACCCATTGCACGAAGGTAGGAAGAGCCATAGTCTGACAGAAGGACAATGACTTCATCCGGCCGGAACCTGGTGTGGACTGTGACCTCGGTGATGTCGAGGATGCTAGGAGATATGCCGCCCAGACCAGCAAGCGGAGCAACGAGATCGTTAGCAAAGGAATTCTGCTCAGGGATTGTCCGATCAATGATGATGGTGGCCCGTGATCTCTGGACAAATCCATTGCTCTGGTGTCCGTTGACCCCATTAGTCTGTTTGGCTTCGGTGGCGGTTGCGACGAGCCAGCCAAACTGATGCGTCAAGTCACTGTCCGAGTCTCTGAAGACGAGATCAGTGCCGGAGAAGCCATTATGGCTAAGGAGACCGTCCCAAGCACTGGCCGAGAGACACGGCGACAATGTGCGACCGTCGCCAACACCTAGCCACCAGCCTGGAAAGACACCAAAGATGAACCCGATGAGCAACCCAGACTCTCTAATGTTTTCTCGCATCAAGAGCTTGCCCCCGGGCTTCAGCGCCTTTCTCATGTTGGCCAGAGTGGTAGCGAGGTTGCTTGTGGCATGAAGCACGTTGTCCGCAATGACAACGTCGTAGCTCCCTTGCTCAAACCCTTGTTCAGCTGGGTCACTCTCGGCATCAAACACTTTGAAGGTCATCTGGGCGCCAAATGCTTCAAACTCTGTCTGTGCCCTCTCGACGAACGAAGGACCGATATCTGTCCAGTCGTAACGGGAGCAGCGCAAGTTGGGCGGTATCATTGGGTCGTCTGAGACTGGACCCATGGACAGGGCTCGAGTGAGCTTCCGAGTTGCACCTCCCGTTCCGCCACCAACTTCGAGTATCTTGAGTCCCGGCTGCTGGTGTGCGAATAGATCTAGATAGGTCGATACTTGCTGGCCGTCGCGGTAGTCTCCGATTTCCTTGTAGTAGTTCTTGAGTAGCTCCGTGTGCACCAGTATCTCAAGGGGATCGACATCGTCGGAGAAGATGGCCCTCAGATTCCTCAAAACAGCCATGTAAGCTCGTGTCGTGTAGTTTACATCTTGCAGAGACTGTTCCATGTTGTGCAGCTCGTCACGCCCAAAATGTTCTTTGGTGTGTCGTCCGCCTCGTACCGCTCGTCTTTTCCGGCTCTCGACAAGATGCTGTTTGGCCCAGCTCCAGTACCTCTGTTTCCATGAAGCCTGGTTACCCAGCGAAGCCTCATCAAAAGTGCTCAAGAGGTCTTCTAGAGAGGCCTCGACAAGGACCTCAATATCCTGGTAAAGGTCCGACTGATCCAGCTCCTCAGGATGTATCTTGCTTACGAGGTCATGCACCTCTTGGTTCGTGAGCTTTTCCAGATCAACTTTGGTCTCAATATTCATACAAAACTGCTTGGGATTGGGCAGTGGAAACAACACAGGGGTGGCCGTGATATTGGTGAGTTCTGTGCCTTCATGCCACAGCCTCAATTTGGGAGGGCTGCTGTCATCCAGCACAGCTCCGCCGCAGGTGAAGCCGCGCTTGGTGATACTCGAAACCGAGTTAAAGACCTTGACAGTTTCTTGATCTGAGCAGCTCAGCCCCTCTTGCGAAAGCCACATGTGATTGATTCGCGTTGGGATGCTTGTCGCCATAGGACGGGCGCCTCCATTGGTGAGAGCGGTAAAGCATAGATGCGTCATGACGTCCAACGACGTTGGATGAACGACGTGCTCCTCCTCAACTAGCTGATGCAGCGATACCCTGGCCGCTGCATGGTTTTCTCTCTCATTGACCCATTGTTCTGTGGCCGTTTGGAAGAATGGGCCGTAGTCGTACCCAGCATCTTTGAGAAACCTGTACATGGAATCGGAACCAACCGACTTCGTACAGGCGTCAATCATGTTGGAAACGCGACCTGCCATTTTGTCTCGTTGCGCTTGCGTCCTATCCTGGCTCCATGAAGAAGTCGAGCCCAAGAGGCCAACCGATATGGTGCCATGGCAATTTGACATCCAGTCCTTCTCATTGTACGTCGACACTCGAAACTCATAGTTACGGCTCGTTGCGGTGCTGGCCTCGAGGGGACGCAATGAGATTTGTGCCTCGAGAATTCCTTTGTGAGCTGTCAAGTCCATGGCTCCTTCGATGAGAACATCGCGAAGTGTATAGCCGTCAATGATGTCGTCAGAACTAGCGAGTTGCTTTGCTGCTTCTACAGCCATAGCAAGCATTCCCGCCCCCGGATACAGTATCCTGCCATTGACGCCGTGTTGGTCGGCCCACGGGATCTCAGAGGTCCGAATGGTGTGCCTCCAACGGGCGTCGGATGCATTCCAATCGACAGATCGAACACCTAGAATCTCCGATGGTGCACAGGGGCGAAACCTGTACGCCTTGCTGATTCGACTCTCATGCCAGTATCCCTGGCTATGGTCGAAGGGATACTCTGGCAGGTTGGTTAGCAAAGATGGCGCAGTATTCGGTTCCGGCTCGTTGACGGCTCTCAGCTTCAGAGGATATCCTAGACAGTGCAACTGTCCCAGCGTCTGTAACATGGTCTCTGTTGCAGGTTGGCCTCGCCTGAGGAGCGAGCTATAGCTGATGGACTTTCCACGTGGTGATATGCGAAGGATATCTCGGATGGGACCCTGTAGAGCTGCATGCGGCCCGACTTCAATGAGATGGTTCACCACCGGCGTGATGAGATGGCTTCGATCAATCTTTTTGGCGAAAGTAGTGCTGGACTGAGCACACATCTTGAGAACAGCGTCGGAAAATCTGACCGGAGACACCATGTTCGAAGCCCAGTACGACGGATCAACGAGGCGATCTTTGCTGATAACCTCACCAGTAACAGAAGAGACCATAGGCGCCAGTTTACCTGGAGCGTCTGGCCCGCATAGCGACCCGACTAGACCAACATACTTTTCCGAAATGGCTTGCATTTGGTTGGAGTGGTACGCGAGGGGAACGCGAAGCTTGCGGACAAAGATGGCCTCCTTGTCGAGCCGTCCCTTTAGTGCCTCTAGAAGCGTGTCCTCGCCAGAGAGGGTGACGTTATTGGGGCTGTTTATGCAGGCGACAGAGACACCGAAAGTCTCAGCCTCGTTCTTGGCTGATGCGACCAGATCGAGGGCCTTTTGCTCAGAGAGTCCGACCGACATCATGGAGCCTTTGGGGCCCTTGGCCGAGTCTGCGAGCTCGGCGGCACAAAGTCCTCGATAGTAGGCCAGCTTCCACGCTGAGTTCTGTGATAGGTAGCCGCCAGCATATCTATAAGTAATTAGCTTGTATGTCTGCAATTCAATGGAAACAAGGACGTACGCGGCCGCTATCTCTCCAGACGAATGGCCGACGACAGCCGAAGGTTGAACTTCAAATGTGCGGAGCAAGTTGACCAGTTCCACCTGAAGAATGGTACACAGAGATTGACTCAACGCTGGGTTGTTGATTTTTGTGTCTTCTTCAGGTCTCATCAGTTCCTCTGAGACGAGTTAGTTTACGTTTCTTGTCTGATATGGAAACAAAGCCTTACCCATGACGGACCAAGAGCATCCCAAGCTCTCGAGATATTGCCCGGCTGCCTCCAGTCCCTTTCTGTACGAGGAATAACCGAGCAGCTCTCTGCCCATGGCAAACCACTGGGCTCCCTGGCCCGTGAAGACAAAGCCCAGGTGGAGAGTTTCCGTATCAGCGCGAACTGCAGGGAGCATGTGCGTCTGTAACTCGTTGAGCTCGGTACTATTACGCACAAGAGCAAAAGATCTCCATGAGAGATTGTTACGGTGGCTGTCGAGTGTATAGGCAAGATTTTCCAGAAAGTCTTCGTCTTGCGGGACACCTTCAGTGGCAACCCACTCCTTGTAGGTATGAGCGATGCGATCAATCCCGGCCTTGTCCGATGTTGACCAAACAAGTAGTCGTGGGACAGCATATTCCTTCACGTCTTTCGCACGTTCACTGATCAGAGTTTGAGTTGACGGAGGAGTGATGGAGGTATTGTGCTTCCCAGATAGTGAACGTAATCGCAGGTAGTTGTACGCATCGTCAACCACCATGTGAGAATTGGCCCCGCCGTAGCCAAAAGAGTTGATAGATGCTCTCCTCAGGCCAGATATAGGCCACGGCTGGCACTTGCTTGGAAACTAGACCAATGTCAGAATGATTGTCGCTTCTGTTTCTCCACGCACACACCTTGAGCTTGAGAAACTCGGCGTCGATATTGGGGTTGAGCTTCTCAAAGTTGGTGTTGGGAGGTATCACTCCCTTTTCCAATGCCAATATCGTTTTGATCAAGCCTGCCAGCCCACTGACACCTTCGAGGTGCCCGATATTGGACTTGACAGCTCCCCTGATGATGGTTTAGCGAGGCAATGGGAGCATTAGCACAGGAGTCAACTTACACAAAAAGAGGGTCTTCGGCTGATCTATGTTTTTGGAAAGCAGATCCAATGGCCTGAGCCTCCCGGGGATCCCCGATGGGTGTGCCAGTGCCATGCGCTTCGAAGAATCGTGTATGTGCCATGGAAAGCCCATTCTTCTGATAAGTCGCTCGAATCAGTCGTTCTTGAGCCTCTCGGCTGGGCTGCGTGATGCCGGGGGTTTTGCCGTCTTCGTTTGAGCCCGTGGCTCGGATGACGGCGCGGATCGTGTTGCCATTGCGGATTGCATCTGGAACTCTCTTCAGAATGATGACGGCGATGCCTTCTCCTCGCGCGTAGCCATTTGCCCTGTGGTCAAACGAGTAGGAGCGGCTGTCGGAACCCAAGAAGTTGATGTTGGACATCCAAATGAACGACTCGGGGGAAATGGTCAAGTTGCTCCCAGCAACGATGGCCTATGCATTGTCCAGTCAGCCAACCAATCTTCCTCCCAGGAACAAAGACATACGGTATCACATGAGCCATTTCGCAACGCCTGGCATGCAATGTCGATTGCCATGGCGGTACTTGAGCATGCCGAGTCTAGACCAATACTAGGACCCCGTAGATTGAAAAACCAACTAAGTCGGTTGGCAAGCAGACTGAGGCCAAAACCAACAGCGGCGTATGTCGGAGGGTTTTCCGCGTCACGGGTAAGCTGCAACATGTAGTCCATGCTGAACGACCCAGTATATACTGCAGTCGAGGAGCCGGAAATACTATCCATTGTGATGCCAGCTAGAAAGAATATTTGTTAGCGAGGATTCTCAGACGTGATGAGCATCGCCAACAACAGACCATTTTCAAGTGCCTTGTAAGCCGTTTCCAGAAGCCATCGCTGCATAGGGTCCATGGCAGCAGCTTCAGTGGGTGAGATGGAGAAGAAGTCGGCATCAAACAGGGAGAGATCCTCCTCGATGAAATGCCCACCCCGGAGCGGGAGCTGCGTCCCCGATTAGCATCGCTCTGCCATCTCTCAGGGGGCTTTACATACAGTGGCCAGTTTGTTCTTGGACCGATAGAATCCCTCTACATTCATCCGGTTCTTTGGGAACTCGGTCGAGGCACAACGACGCTCCTCCATCATCTTCCAAAACGACGAGGCCGAAGTGGCATCTTGAGGAAACTTGAGAGAGAAGCCGCATACTGCAACATCAGCTGAGGCAGATCCGTCAACTTGCGGGTCCACTTGGCTACAAACAGTCTCCGGAAGCGAGCCGGCAACATTCGTTGAAGAGATGGACATTTTATCGTTATTTCAATCTCAATATGCCGTTCTCGAGGGTATCGGAGAGATGAGCTAATTGCTTGATATAGGCACTGACACGACAGGGCCACTCTGCCCCTCCCACCGAGGAGTGTTACACCGTATTTATGGCTACCTCATTGGGGAGGCCTGCGTACATCACAATGCACCATCCGCTTTTGGAACCGAGCGTGATCCCGATGGGCTTCCCGAGTGTTGTACCTTGTCAGCGAGGCGCGGAGAGCAGCCTTGCTCGCGCAGCCAGCATCTGGGTCTGGGAGCATCAGTTGTGGGTACTCTGTAGCTTGCCGGGCAGTGGCCATCCTTGTCTATATCCAAGGGGTACGATGACCTGTGCTCATCTTGATTCTGGTGCCGTGCCGCCTGCAATGGATCCCCGTGTACATACATGTTGATTGTTGGTCACCTAGTATACCCGCCGGCCGCTAAGTAGTTGCAGCTAAGCGGAATCCTCTCTGTCAGACGTGGGGGTCGGGGTGACATTTTCGACTTGAAGTGTTGCTCCTGATCGATTTCTCCAGAAAACATTCCAGCACACTTTTCGCAATCATCATGGAACCTCGCTTTCCCAGAGCCGAGGCGCCCGCATCGGCCGCGAAGCCTGAAGACGTGGTCGAAGGTGGCATCACCGCCAATTTCAAAGGCAACCCGGGTTTCAAATATGTATCCGAGGATGGTCGCTCGCTCAAAGGATGCTACGCACCCCTATCGTAAGTTTTCCGTCCTGCTCCAGACTCGGCCATATAGGAAAGAAGAAAACAAAAGACTGAAAGTCCGAACTCACCGTGAAAGTTATGCTAATGAATTCTCCCAGGTACACGCCTGATATGATGCCCTTGTTCTTCCAATTGGCGGAAAAGGGCATGTCCCTGCTTGAGCCTCGTGGTCGCGAGCTCGCTATCCTCGGACTGGCTTCGGTCTTGGACGTTCCTTACGTGGCCTACAGCCACCGGATCGTCGCACTAAAGGAGGGCATCACCGGCGAGCAGTTTGACTCGGGCTTGGAGGGAAATGTACCGCAGGGTCTGAGCGATCGCGAGGCCATGTTCTATCGACTTGGCCGGATTCTTACCTCGCTCAATAGTCCGCTGGATGAGGACACCTGGCAAGACGCCATTGCAGTCATGTCCAGGCCCGAGTTGGTGGCTGTTGTGCACATGATTGCTGGGTACCGATGGGTTTCGCTGTTGGAACATGTAAATGGGCAGTCGTAGGCTAGTCACGATTGGGAATGTGTAGCATCAATGAATGCATACGGTTGATGCTTGTGAGTATAGAACTGATTCCAAGACTTGCAAACATGGTATCGACAGATGTGCATGCAGACGCGATTAAATACAATAACGGCGCAACCAATGGCTCAGCCTCTTGCCATCCTCGCTGCTCGCGGTAGTGCAAGCTCCTCATCGACAGACACTTGGTGGTTGACCATGATGACACGGTCTGTAAGCTCAAAGGATCTCTCAGTTTCCGGTGTCCTCCCCATGTACGCACTGGCCTTGTACTCCTGAACTCCCTCGTGGGCCAGAATGTCCTGTTGGCTATCGGTAGAATGAATCGTCTGGAAGGCGCCTCCTTTCTTCGTCGTCGAGCCTTTGATTCCATTTGCAGAGAGACCGCCGTGCGAGCCTGAGGAGAAGTTGCCGCTACGGTACTTGTCTGTCGAGGACTCACTGAGCGTCCCGTTTGTGCTCCAGAGTGAAGAGACCTTGCTGGCCAGGGGCGTATAGTAGTTGCGCACAACATGCTTACCAAGAGGGAGCATGGCGGGGAGGCAGATGCAGAGAAGTAGAAAGGGAGTTTCGGCGTTGTACCAATAGACGATGGGAATGGCTTCGTCTGTTGTCTTGTTAGCATAGTTACCATTTCAATACTCGACTGGTGGGGAGGGGGGCTCGTCGTACAAGTGATATCCTGGTTGAGAGTGCCGCTGATGAGAAGCAAATTGATCATCCGACCGAGGGAAATGACGATGGAGCTGTAGCCCAAGACAAAAATTAAGGAAATGCTCAGTTTCTTGCCGGGGCTCATCTGAAGGGCCCAAATCTTGGGTATCGGCAAAACGAGGATGATGAGATCAATCAGCGCCGTCGGCACCGCGCTCCCAATCCACAGGCCGGGCGTTGAGCCACATTTACCCTCGAGGAAGGGATTCCAGTTCTTGGCGATGGGGTCGCACAAAAAGAGCGTAGCAATCGCTATGCCCAGGAACCAACAAAGGTTCAAGCCGTGGGCGACCCAGATCATCACGTTGAACCACCTCGAGTTGGCATGGCGCGGGAAGATGCGCATGACCCAGCAGATGGCCGACGCGCGTAGCAAGAAGAGCGACGTATCGTAGAGGAAGTAGATGCAGAACAGCAGCTTGAGGAACATGAGGAGATCGCCCTGTGGGAGGGTGCCGGCGTGACGACCAAGGCCGAGCTTGAACATGTAGAACTCTATCCCGCATTGCGCCAAGATGAAAGGCTTTGGCCGGGATATCTTGTTAGCTACTTGTTCACTTGGAGCCAGTGCTCGTATGACTTTGTCAAGTTGGGACTTACAGCCGCGACCAACGCGATCCAGTCGTCCCACCAGAAGACGCCGCCGAACCTGTGTAGGCCTCCTCCTCGTTGCGGCGAAGGCACGAGGCTACGGGACCAGAAGCGCGCAATGATTGACACGGTCGTCATGATGGTCATGAGGATGGCGAACACCCGCAGACCGGGGCTACGATCTTCCTCGGCGTAGCCAGGAGGCATCGCTGGAGTAGTAGCCATGACGGCCTGTTGTGGGAAACGTTTTGAAAGACTTGCTGGTGTAATTCCGCCTGTAACTAAACCTTTTCATGTTCTATCCATGGCGGACGAAAGACTGATGATAAAGAAAGCCCCGTGGTTTCGCGACACTGGATATTGACTCGTGGCTATGCTTACCTGCGTCCTATTCTTAGAATCGTATGTACAGTCCCACCATACAATACAACCCCTAAAGGATCACTACGCCGCGCCCACTTAATTTCGCTAGTGTTGCTCAAATACCGAGTTGATGGCTACGAAGACGACTGTATCCAACTGGAAATAGCTACTGTCACGGGGGAAAACTATAGGTGACTAGAATCAAAGAGTACTCTACAATACTACATGAGGCCGCTGCTCCACATGGTTGAGATGCCTGCCGTTCCAATATGTATACTATGGCACATATTATCTTCGAAACACAAGTTAGGAAGCCCTGTAGAAAGAATTCAAGGGCTGTGCTACACATGTGCATATCTTATCCAGGTAATGGGAGGAAAGAGGCGCGGTGGCGATCGTTTCGGGACCTTTCGAACCCTTGCATCCAACCTTGTATAGCCGCGCCGATCAGGTCCCCTGATTAGGAGACTAGGCAAGGGTCACCCCTCCACGGTCCTTGAAGGCACTTTTGATATCGTACAAGGACACGAAGGATCGTAGCCTGACAGTACGTAAGACTCGTACATCTTGGCGAGGTTGATTCTTACATACAACATCATCCCTGTAAGGATTCTTGGTAGGCCACGCCGCAGTCTGACTAGATGCAGTACATCGCAAACAATATCAACGTAGCTGTAGCGTTAGACTGCACATGGCCAAGGGAGTCGATTGGCTAGGTACCTATATAGCCAGTTGATGTAGTGGACTGGGCACTACATACTCTGGAGGCTGACAATCATCCAGGGGTTGGTTGTATTTCCATGCATATAAGACGCGGCATGGATGGTGGATGGTGAATGTCAAGTGGGTGGGCACTCCCCCACGGAGCAGCACGTTATTGATTGTTTGTTCTGTGGGCACATGTAGCCAACAGTGAGCTTCACAATGCATGCAACGTCGAGTAGATTACGGGGACTGGAAATAGAATATTAAACATACTTGCTGACTGACATGTTACAGCCTACCTGCGGACGTTGAGTTTCTCTCAGACAGTCTGCCCAGCCCAAACTATAGCAATGAGCATCTCGTCTTTTCCCTCCCGCCCCGAATCAGGTCACCTTGCGCAAAACAAGTAAAGAATCCCCCCTCACGTCATCTTTCCAGCCATGTCACTTGAAGAGTCTCGCCACCAAAGGACCATGGCAGACGCGCCCCAAGCTCCACTCGCACCGGCTTTGCAAGGCCAAGGGTCGGGTCGAGGTGACGCCGCTGCTGCTGCTGCTGTTGATGAGAAGACGGCCCGCGACAACAACCACGACGTCGAGACGGCGCTGCGGAATGATGCTCTGGATGGTAATGGCAGTGACCAGAGGTTGGTCAAACGCCAGATCACCGGCATCGCATGGCTCGTCGTCGTGTTATCAACGCTCTCGTGTACCTTTCTCTTCGCCCTCGACAACACCGTCACAGCCAATGTGCGGCCCAGCATGATTGCCACGTTTGGCAACCGCATCGACATGCTGCCCTGGCTGTCGGTGAGTTATCCTCTGGGTGAGGTAGGGACCAACCCAATCTGGTACTATATCCCGCAGCCGCTGTGAGCGGTTCTCTCATCTCGTTTCAGTGGCTGACCATGGTCCATCCAGGGGTAAGCTGTACGACTACTTCAACGCCAAAGTGCTCTTCTTGGTCGCCATCTTCATCTTTGAAGTTGGATCGGCCGTGATTGGCTCCGCGCAGGTGATTGAAGTCACCATCATCGGCCGAGCCATCGCGGGCATCGGTGGTGCCGGCATCTACGTTGGCTCCATGAACATCATGTCGGCCATGACGACGCCTTCGGAGCGCAACCAGTACCTGACATTTGTTGGCATCTCGTGGAGCTTCGGAACCATCCTAGGCCCCATTGTCGGCGGCGCCTTTGCCGACTCGAGCGCCACCTGGCGATGGGCCTTTTACATCAACCTGTGCGTGGCGGCCTTGGCGGCCCCGGCCTGCCTCTTCCTGATTCCCTCTATCCACCCGCCCATCAGCCTAAGCCTCGGCTTCTGGCAGCGGGCCCGGCGCATCGACTATATCGGAACCGTCCTGTTCCTCGGCGGGGCGCTATGCACCATCATGATCCTTAGCTTTGGTGGAGCTGTATATGGCTGGGGAAGTGCCCCAATGATTGCGCTCTACGTTGTGACCCCTGTGGTCTGGGTTCTGTTCTGCGTGCAGCAGGGATTTCGATGCCTTACCGTCGACAGGGTCTTCCCAGCCCAGTTCGTGGCCGACAGGGAAATGGTCATGTTCTTCTGCTGGACATCCATCAGCATCTCCAACGTCGTTGTCACCATCTACTCCCTGCCCCTGTTCTTCCAGTTCACCTTTGGCGACTCATCCCTGCGCTCTTCGCTCTACACGATCCCCTTTGTGGTGTCAGCTGTGGCAACCGCGGGCGCCTCTGACCCCATCTTCGTGCGGGCGCCCTACTATGCCTACTGGTTTGCCGGCTGCAGCGCCCTGATGCTCATTGGCAATGGCCTCCTGACCATGATTGATCACGGCACGTCTCGAGGAGCCATCTGCGGCTACGCTGTCGTCCAGGGGCTCGGTGTTGGTCCCGTCATGCAGCTGGCCTTTACCATCGGCCAGGTCAAGATGGCAGCCCGGGCCCAGGGCATTAATAGCAAGCAAGCCGTCCGCGAGGTGACTGCTTTCCTGGCTTGTGCGCAGATGGGAGGCCTGGCGCTGGCGCTTGGCATCGCCACATCCGTCTTTCTCAACGGCGCGACCAACGACCTCGCGACCATGCTGCCTGATGTGCCCCGGCACCTCATCCAGGGTGTCATTGATGGCGCTTCAACGGGGCTGCTCGAGACGTTGGGTCCACACCAGCGTCAGCAAGTACTCCAAGTCATTGCCCAAAACGTTGCCGATGTGTTCTATCTCAATATCGCGGGTGCTGGACTAGGGTTCGTTCTATCCATGGTCATGAAGTGGGAAAAGCTGGACCTAGATGTCCAATCATGATCCTGGGTCTGCTTCTGAGGCAGTTTCCAATCGAGACTTGGCAAGTTGATATAGTGTAGAGATGACCTAGGCAGCTGCAGTTAAGAATCAAGGATGACCCAGCAGGGTTAGGACTTTCATCTTCACATGTCCCGAGCCAGGGCATAGCCCGGCACGATATGGCTCTACATACTATGTAAATGATCCTTTATCGCTTACTTGCAGTGATGGTGCATAGACGCCTACACGCCTATACTCGAAAGAGCAGGCGGTTTCCATAAACCATGACTAGCTGTATATCGGTAGGATTCTATCCAGGTCGTATAATCACTACCAGTACCCTTGCCCGGTCGATAAAAAGGCCCGACAACCTCTTTCGGGCCAAACTAAAGACCGATCCATTACTCTGCCTTGGCCAGTTCTACGAGAGCGAGAACAGGGCATCTGAAGATTATTGCCAAGCTGTGACCCCAACGACGGGACGAAACCATGAAGTTTCTTTGCCTCCACGGTAATGGCGCCAACAACCATGTATGTCGCCACCATGGCCGATAGAGTCCAAGCCCCTTATGCTCACCATCCTGGCCAGATTATGAAGTTGCAAACGGGTGATTATCCCTTGTAGGAGAGACAGTCGCCACACGACGCTGACATGATTGTGTCTAGCTCCTTTGCGGCACGAACTCCAGGACGACCACGAGTATGAGTTTGTCGAATCAGCATCACCTGCACCCATGTCGGATGGTAGGTGTTCGCTTATTTAGCCCCCATATTTTGGTATACCCGGTCTGATCATAGTCGCCTAGGCCTTGAAGCGATTGCTTCTCTCGACGATGCCTTCTTCGCCTACTTTAACCCCGACGATCTGACCACGCTCGACACTGCCGTCCGCAACCTGGACGAATACGTCAAGCTCGAGGGCCCATTTGATGGCATCATGGCCTTTTCCGCGGGTGCTGTGTTGGCCGGCCTTTACATGGCCACCAAGTACCGCCTAGAGGGTCAAGTGCCGTTCAAATGCGGCATATTTTTGGCCGCTGCAGAGAGCCGGGCCGAGATGTGCCATTTAGGCCTCCCGCTGCAGCCAGCCATGGCCATCCCCATCCCTACAGCCCACGTGTGGGGGTCAAGGGACCAGATGGCTCCGACAGGTGGCTTCGATCTTACCAAGCTGTTTTGCCCCGAGATGATGCAGACGCTGGTACACGAGGGGGGCCACGAGATGCCGCCCAGGGGCGATGTGACCAGAGCGGTTCATGCGCTGAGGAGGACAATCTATTCGGGCCGGACCGGGGGTCTAGGATCTGTACAGACAGCCTGCAACGATCAGAGCAACGGCATTGCTAGTGGAGGGGATCTGACCTGTAGAGTTTAGATGACTGCAATGGCATGTATGTACTATGTGATGACGGCACTTGCCAATGGCCCGCCTCGCGGATAATTTCCTCTTATGCGCCGCTTGGCATACAGCTTTGTGTGTGTGATTATGGATCTGAATCCTTCATCAGCAGTCGTGCAACAGGGATCTACGTCGACATCGTACCAGCTTTCTCAAGCTGTTTTCTTGCTTGGTCCTGATGGCGCCATGCTAACCGTACCGGATGGCGCAACTGTCTATAGCTACCTGCCTTTAAAGGTCTACCGAGGACTCGCTCGTCAGCTTCACGAATGATGATGCTGATCCTTACATCTCCCCACGTAAGCTGCAGTACATGCTTATACTAGATAGATAGTCGTCAGTCGATCCCGGCCCGTCCCATGCATCTGCGCCTAGGTTGCAGTAGCGGCTTCACTAGCATGGATGTGTCGGACGGCAAAGTGGTCGTGGGTCCCCGGGGAAGAGGCCGTTGGACTAGATGTTCCATGCCGACGGCCAATGGTGCAGGAAATCAAGTAATTGCCTGCGACTCGTACCATGACTATGAAGATCTAGAATGTCGACTGAAGTAGCTATTCGCGAGGCACGTATACTGTCAGCTACTGGCCAGTAGAGAACGAACACTAGCTACCTACCTAGACGAGATATGCGTGAGGCTATGCTGTCATTGCCTCACAATCGTATCAGCGAGAGCAGCGCCTTGATACAGATAGCGCGTCGACGATTCGAGGTCAAGTGGCTTTCCTCCACCATAGGTTGCTCAACAACAACAAGCAGCAACAATGGATGAGTCTGGGAAGCAGTTGCGAGTGGTCATTGTGAGTCTTGTGCATGTCCGTACATGGTCGAGCCGTCTAACAACTCGATATAGATTGGCGGCTCCCTTTCGGGCTTGATGTGCGGCATCGCCTTGAAACATGCCGGCTGTGCTGTCACTGTTCTCGAGCGAGCCTCCAACGAGCGCCAGAGCCACATGGCTGGCATCTGTCTGGGACTGGATGCCGCGCAGTATCTGGAGCGTCACGACCGGCACAGCAATGTTTTCTCACACCGGACAACCCGCGTCCAGGCCCTGAGTGCCAGCGGCAGCATTACGACTTTTGTCAAGAACGGCCAGCGGGACATTACCAGCTGGGACACGTACTACTATCGTCTACGCTCTTGCTTTGACGGATACCTCAGTTCCTACTATCCTTCGCCGCCCGAGGGGCTCCACGCCGAGTCCGTCGGACTGGATGGTGTTACCTACGCCTACGAGAAGCAGGTCATTGACATCACGCCGAGCGATCAAAGCGACGACAATGGTCCAATGCTCCTCACGGTGCGCGACGATGCTTCGCAAAGCGTCTCCCACGTCCAAGCCGACCTGGTGATTGGAGCAGATGGTCCTGACTCCTTCATCCGCTCTCACTATCTCCCCGACGTCAAGCGGCAATACGTGGGCTATGTCGCTTGGCGAGGGACCGTCCCCGAGAGTGAGGTATCGGCTGCGACGCGGGACATGTTCAAGCAGAGCGTCACCCTATCCATGATGCATCGCAACCATGTCATCATGTACATGATTCCCGGGCCCGGCGGAAGTCTTGAGCCTGGACAAAGGCTTCTCAACTTCCTGTGGTACACGAATGAATCGCCCGAGTCACTCGCCGAGATCATGGTGGACGGGCTGGACGGATACACCCATCACAACATCATCCCGGCTGGACATATTCGCAAAGACATCTGGGCGACGCAGCTGGCACGAGCCA
This sequence comes from Pseudonectria buxi, assembly GCA_003693545.1. Lineage (NCBI taxonomy): Eukaryota > Fungi > Ascomycota > Sordariomycetes > Hypocreales > Nectriaceae > Pseudonectria > Pseudonectria buxi. The sequence goes on from QUZG01000146.1 coordinate 286,140, forward strand.
GGGCCACGCCTCTCCCCACCCCATTCCTCGAGGTCATCGAAAAGATCGAGAAGCCGTTCCTCCAGGTCATCGCCGACTTTTGTACGCCACAAGCCGCCTTTGAAAACGGCCGCGTACTGCTCGTGGGTGACGCCGTCGCGCTTCTCCGGCCGCACACTTCTTTCAGCGGCACTCAAGCGGCATTTCACATCACCAAGGTGGAAGAGCTGGTCACCAAGAGAATCTCGGTAGAGGAATGGGAGGAGAATGTGCTGCGGTACTCTCGCCTGCATCTGGCCCAGAGTGTTTGGTGGGGGAAGTTTTACCAGAGCAACATGCTCTCGGCACTGGGGTCTGCCTTGCACTACTGGATGTTATGTAGCCACGATCTGGCCAAGTCTTGGTGGAGCGGCACGCCGTCGCTTCTCCGAACGACGAGCTTCTTCGCCCCAAAGAGCACCAAGTCGCTGTGAGCGGGATCACCGAGGGATTAGATGGATGGTGAACTGGGCAATGTCTAGGTGCTGTGATAGTCGTAGCGTTCCATGTACAGATAGGCGTAATGAGCAGAGCAGTTGGCTTCCACAGTAGCATGGACTATCAGCAATGGATCATCCATAATCACCCCCCAGCTTGATCAACATTGTGTACAGAACCTTGTCTAGCTCAGATCTATGCAACTAGGCGTCCAGCGTTGCAGTATCAGCCACGACGATGTGTCATGAAGCTGCAGACATTTGCCAACTCGTCCTGCATCTCATCTGCATCACCAACCCGCTCCACCCACATCTCACTAAATTACGTGGAAGATGTTCGGGGCCAGCAAGCTGTGGGGGTTCTGCAAAAGCGGGCTTCGCAAGTAGCAAGCCAGGGTAATTAAGCGAAAGAGAGCGGGCGGATGCAAGGATACAGCTCCTTCATCCGCATCGCTACCACCAACAGTCCATGGCGAAGATCGAAGAGGGGCGTCTGCGGCAAGTTGTGTCCATGGCGTGGCGAGGTGCTTCTGGCCCTCCTCGCCCGGGGATCATTGTGATGAAGCCGAATCAGCCCATCTCGGGGCAAACAAGACGCAAATGTCAGCCTGCAATGGAACGCTGTTGGCCTTAAAAATGGCCCAACAGTCTCCTCCAAAAGGTTAATCCTCCGGTGTGATCCTCTGTTACTCCGTACACTGCCACACTGCCAAGCATCAACGGAAACGCGACCAACCAACAGCGGAAAACAAGATGAGGCTGGCTTATAATATTGTCCGAGCCAGTCTGGCGCTTCTCGGGGCTACACAGTTCTCTACAGGCTTCGTGATCCCAAGGATTGCAAACTTACCAGCCATGGCGCTCTACACGACTCTGCCGGATAGCATCACCGAGGTGGACATTATCATTGCGGGAGGTTAGACCAGTCCTTTTATAGGTACCCTAACCTGCCATACACTAACCAATCGATCTTGTAGGTGGTGCGGCCGGCTGCTTGGTTGCCGGCAAACTGGCCAAAGCGAACCCAGATGTCTCCATTCTCCTCGTTGAGCGAGGCACCAACAATAGCCTTCCCTCTACCATCTACCCAGCATTTGTCTTCAACAACCTGATGCCTGCGACGGGAACCCTCACATTCCATCAAGGTGTTGTCGAAGAACAGCTGGGAAACCGGGCTTTGACAATCCCATCTGGTGCCGTCCTGGGAGGTGGTTGCTCTGTCAACATGATGATGTACAGCCGTCCTCACCGGGCTGACCTAGGCTCGTGGAACATGGACGGCTGGTCTGCCAAGGACTTGATTCCATTCTTTGAAAAGGTGCGCAAACGCATGCTCACTTCCCACCGATGCCCAACTAACGAAGCATCCAGTATGAATCGTATAGCGACCCCGGCAAGGAAACGCACGGCTACCAAGGCCCAATCGTGGTTTCCCGCGGTCCCTTCATCTCCGAGAGGCTGGAAGACCAGTTAATTGAGTCGGCTGCTAAGCGCGGAATACCAGAGAAGCCCAACCTGCAGGATTTTTCAGGCGAGATTGGTGCCGCACGAGCATACAAGTTCATGGATCCAAGTGGAAAGCGATCTGACACCACCTCTTATGTCCATTCACTGCTCGACACTCAGGCCAGTCCCAACTTGCATGTTCTCACCGAGACTGAGGTGGAGCGCGTTCTATTTGACGCAGACAAGCGAGCCACAGGTGTTGAGTTCAGACCCAACCCTGCGTTCCGTAAGGGCAAAACTCGATCTGTCAAGGCCAAGAAGCTGGTTGTCGTGTCCGGTGGCGCCTTTGGCTCGCCTGCCATCTTGGAGAGATCCGGCGTAGGCAGCTCCGAGGTTCTGGCCAAGGCCGGCGTGCCCGTCGTTGCCGACGTTCCCGGTGTCGGGGCCGGCTATCAAGATCATCCTCTCGCGACATACCCCTACCGAACCAACCTGAATCCTAACGAGACCCTGGACGACCTTGCTCAGGGCCGAATTGACCCCGTCAAGCTCATTACGAGCGGCGATAAGAGAATCGGATGGAACTCGCAGGACTTTACCGCCAAGATTCGACCTAGCGACGAAGAGGCTGCAGCTCTTGGGCCTGATTTCCTCAAAGCCTGGGAGCGCGACTACAAGTCCGTTGCTGGCCGACCTGTTTCGATCCTCTCCAGCATTGGCGTGTAAGTGAAAATCGCCCGACGTACATCCTGCGATCCTCGCTGACCGTGTTCCATCAGCCTTACTTCGTTTGACGCAGGCGTCACTGAGGGCCAGTTCTTCTCCATGTCCTGCTTTGTCCTTTATCCCCTGTCTCGCGGCCATGTCCACATCACCGGTAGCAGTGTCGATGACCCAATCGACTTTGCCACTGGCTTCTTGAAGGACTCTGTCGATGTCAAGAAGCATGTCTGGACGTACAAGAAGCAGCGCGAGATTGTTCGCCGCTTGCCGCTCTACCGAGGCGAGATTGCAGCCCTGCACCCGCCTTTCCCCAGCAACTCCGACGCCAAGGCTGTTGAGCTGGATGGGCCCTTGCCTGACGACGTCGCCGATATCAAGTACACAGCCGAGGACGACGCCATCCTCGAGAAATGGCTGCGAGCCCATGTCGGGACAACGTGGCATTCGCTGGGCACTTGCAAGATGGCCTCCAAGTGTGATAACGGCGTGGTGAATGAGCGACTCGATGTTCACGACACCAAGGGGCTCAAGATAGTGGACCTGAGCATTGTACCGCAGAATGTTGGCTCAAACACTGCCTCTGTTGCTATGGCCGTTGGAGAAAAGGCAGCGTCAATTATCGCAAGCGATCTTGACCTTGAGCTATAAAGAGCAAGGTGTAGGTCTGATACTATCACAATTCAAGATAGCATCTCATGAACGATGTTGAAATTTAATGAAAACCGGAAGTGATGTGCTTCCTATAAACATAATTGATCCCCGTATGCAAAAGTTGAATCAGGCCGTTACATTCGATGAGCTCTCTTAACTCTTCCAACCCTCTTATGCAGAAGTAAAAGAGAAGAAGAATGAGGTGCTCTTTCTTGCAATCAGAGAAACGCATAATAAGCTTGTAAAATTGGCTTTGGACTCATTTTTGACATTGGGTTATGTTTCCAGAAACAAGACTCGACATTCCTCCACGTCACATCAATTTTCATATGTAAACTATCTACTACTCCCTTTCTATAAGCACGCTCACAATCGAACTGTTATTCGCTCTGCGTGGTATACTCCTTGTAGGCTTAGTCTTTGCTAAACTTCACAGACTCGTGTTCTTGTTCACGGGCTATAGGGTGGCCGCGTATTTCTATAATACTTGCTGAAAGGAACAGACCATGAAGCTTGTACCGAGGAATACGGTCTTTCTTGGTAAAAAAAAAAAGAATATGAAAGTGAGGATTGTAATGAAAAGGTCGGGAAATAATGCAAACATTAAAGTGTAGCAAAGATTTTGAGTATCTAGGTAGAACAAGTGATAGCCGATCCATCAAGAAAATCAACTGCATCAAACACGTCGAGCACGTGTATGTATATAGTACTCACAGAAGCGCGCGAATCTGGCAAAACCATCGATTAGACCTCCTTGCAAACACGGTCTCACCACGAGTCTCAAAGTCGCGCTTTGTGGTCGAGACGCATCGCTCTATTAGATATGCAGTATATACAGCCCCATCAGGCGTTACCGGCGAGAAGATGCCGCAGGGGACCCGCTAAGCCGCCACCGGCTCGAATCAATGTATTGGCTTTCTTCTATCTTCTTGATCTAGCTGCTCCTCATTCAATATACTCTCCCGTAGTTATAACAAGAATCTCATATTCCCGTTCCTCGTACGATTCTGCGAGATCCCCAAGTCCCGCTCTTCTCGCCAACTTGGCACATAACCCACATGCAACACCCTCATCTTCCACCAGACCTTGGCTCGCCAGCAGCCGCAGGCATTCCTCCGCTATTGACAATGCCTCCAGGTCGTTTTTGGGCATTTCTGCAAACACGGGTTTCTCGCCCTTGCTCTGGTACAGGTCCAATATGCCGCGGATCTGTGCGATTCGCCGTCTATGCATGTCTTGATCAACGCTCTCACAGGAAGAACACGTGCACCAAAACCCCCAGTTGGAAAGTTCTTTTCTTCTGGCTTCGCGGGAGCGCGCAACGTCCGTGTACGAGTCTGTGATTTCCTCGCCCTCTCTAATGTCTCGTACTGCAAAGACCTGCATCGTGTTGGAAAGGTCATCGTATAGCCAGCTGGTACTCGGCGTGCACGAGTGGTTTATGCGGCAGAAAGTTGGGAAAAGTCCCACTTGCAGTCCGCCACTTTTGAGACTCGCCGCGTTGGTGTAGAATTTTGCGAGTACAAGTGCGCAGTCGAGCGTCGAATTGGGGCAGTTCTGACCTCCAAAGTGGGAGAATTCTTCAAGTTTCTTTGGATTGTGGTAAAGATCCATCAGTCGGCGCTGCATGACTTTGCCTAACCCTCCTGCTTTCGTCGTTACCCACGTCGGCTCTGGTCGTTTTTGCGTTTCGTCGTGCGATATTGTAATGATGGCTTCTTCTTGGATGATACAGGTTCCAGCCGGAATGTCCGCCGCGGCAAACAGACCATGGCCGTTGGATGATTCTTTCAGCGCACACCAGTGCTTAAAACTCCCCATTTCGGGCGTTTCCTTGTCTGCATGGATTCCTGGACAATTTCGGCTGCTTGCTCGCTGGTGAGGTTCAAGATGAAGTGATGTAAGGTGAAATGGCGATAAAATTTGTGGGCGGGCCCATAGAGAAACAAGGTTGCTAGCGAGTGGATAAAACCCAGCCTCGGATTGTGGCTGTGACTTCGCGTCAGTCTCCTCAACTGACGAGTGTTCAGATAAGTTCATTCTTCTTTCTTTCAAACATCACAAATCACACCAAGGAACGGTATGGGAACAGAAGGATCACAATGGCGATTGATAGTTCAAGTAATGGTTTTCAAAGAGCTGGTCCAATCTTATTGCTCTAACATAAAACATGAAGTACAACACTCAGAAAACACAGCCAGAGAACAACCCTTTCTAGAACGACAACTCCCCCTTGCTCGTCATGTAGAGTCCAAATCCGACCTTCTGGTCCATCTTCAAGCCACCGTAAAGTACCTTTGGTGCGATGAGGGCGTCAGCCTCGGTTGGAAACTTCTCCTTCATAAAGGCATTGTAGGGCTGGATGTTAGCTCCGGAAGCAAAGCTGTTGTTCTGGTAATACTGCTGCATCTTTGTGGCCAGCGCGTTTGTACCCGTCGACATTAATGCCTCCATCAAAATGGTACGCGCCGCTGCGTTCGCAGTTGGGTCATTGATCGGGTCGCCATCGACGCGACTGACCCAGGAAGGATCCTCGATGCGTCTGTGGGCGATAGGGTCAACGTCTTTGACGAGATAGTCCAGACTGACGATTCTCTCTTGCTATTTCCTTGTCAGTACGCTAGGGCTGTGATGAGACGTTGCACAAACACCTACGTTCATGAGTCGCCACAGACGATAATCCTTGACAGTGCTTGCCCACGCAGGGGGGCTAGGATATGTTAGTTCAACACTGTTTACTAGAGCATAGTGGCCGGAGAGCCTACTTGGAACAGAGCAATGTGTCGCCACCGTGAGCATCCCAAGTAAGGCGAACGTCTTGCAGTAGAGATGCCTTGGCGGTTTCCTGAGTGGTGGACGTTACATTGGCAACATTGAGACCCGCACTCGCTTGAGGAGTCTGAATACTGATTCCGGCGGCAATCCGAGTCTTGTCTTTGATTTGCTCCAGAGTCGAAGTCTCAGTGGTAGTGACATTACGAGTACTGTGCAGGTATCCTCCCACGGTGAACCGTGAGACAAACACCGTACCTAGATGATGATTCCTGTAAGACAAAACATTCAATGTTTGACAATAAAACCAACTGACCATATTTGCGGAAGAAGCTCTCTTTTGACTTTGTATCTGTCACGTTGTATGCATCCTGCTTGCATTGATCCGATAGCTCGAGGCATTCGGGGTCCAGTTCGATAATTGCACGCGGGAACTAGTCGGTGACGTTAACACTTGGTCATTGAGCCCATGGCTAACACGCGGAGACTCTCACATTGTAAGTGACGGCGAGCGAGCTCACGCTAGAGGCATCGAACTTTTGGCTGACGGTAGCATGCTCCTTTTCGTAAGACGCTGATACCGAAATAGGCACCGTAGCCGGTCCTCCTCCCCTTCCGGTTGTTAGCTCCAAGTATAATAAATGCTTGAATCGGCTGCAATGGGATCATACAAGCTACCGCTAACAGCAGTTGAGTTGAACCCTTCCTTTGTCAAGGTCTGCTGCCACTGACTTCGTATCTCAGTGACTCGCACGTTCGCGCCATCCTGAACAAAGAATGGGGGCACAGGTGGCAAGTATTTCTAAAGCCCGAGGGAGTTAATATGTCTCATTTCAACTGGTGTAATCTGTGTACAACGAACCTTGCTCTGACTAGCATCCTTTGTGTCAGTCGAAGGCTTCCCAACGGGAGCCGCTCCACGGAGCTTGAAGGCTATAGCAAGCCATGGTCAGCGTCAAAGTCTAATCAAACTAGAGGACAAATACGTGGGGCTCTTACCACTTTTGCTTGCTTTCTTCAGAATGTTGAGGTTGAAGTCATAGTAGTATCCATGCAACGCTCGATTGTTCTTGAGGACGGCGTCCCACTGTTCTTCCGTCAACTCTGCGGGCTCAGGGTACTTGGCGACGGTTGCTGTTGCTGCATAGTTGGCAGTCAGACTTGCAAGTGCCGTGTCGGTAAAGGCTGGGAGCTTTCCGCGCTGGAGGTCGCTGGCGCTGATGGAGTCGAGAAGCTTGGACATTCCCTCGTTCTTTTCGGGGAGGGGACGAGGCTGGGCTGCTACCTCCTTGCCATCGGTGATCTTGATGCTCAGCGTGCGGACACCTGCTTCGGGTTCCTTCTTCGTTGCCTCAGCTCCAGCCTTGTCTGGCACCTTTGCCTCGGGCTTGAGGATGGCTTGCCCCTACGAAGATTTAGCCGCGGTTCTTGTGACCAAGAATCGTCGTCGTCTCAGTCTTACGTACCTCAGGGCTCAACGACATGTAGTATGCCAAGAGAGTTGAGTCCGCGACTCGGCTTCGGCCATCCACGGTGAAGAAGTATTTGTTGGATCTTTGGAAGAAAGGAGCTACGTTAACGGTGGCCAGTAATAGCGCAAAATCTCGAGGCTCACATGGTACACTTGTTGCGAACCATGTCCATCGTGATCTTATTGGGATCGCCCTTCTCCAGCTCCGAGCTGGGAAAGGATGGGAACCAAGTCCCGGATGGGCCATTGATGGCAATATGGAAGGTGGCTACAGTGGAGCTCATTTTCAAAGATTGAATAGGAATGTTCTTTCAGAAGATGGTTGTTTTTGTGCTTGGTAGTAGCTGATGAGGAAACAGGGCTCAGAAAGAGAAGCTCTTGCTTTATATATCTCGTCCAAACGCGGAGAGAAAACTACCCATCAGTCGCAGGTCCAGACGCGCCCAAGGTTGGGAACCTGGGAAGCTCTCGCGTTCGAGCAATGTCCCAATCTTTCCATCCTAATCGAGAGCTAGACTCAGTTCAGAGCCAACTGCTCCCGGTCTGACGCCATGATCATAGCGACGCTCCGTCGTGTCGTTTGCTACAGTGCATAATTTGAGTATGCATATTCGTTACTATATCACTGAGCTCACCGGCTGCACGTCGCTCGAAAGATGGAGGAGCCACATCGACAGCATGGACGGTACTTTGAAGCTTGACTGCTTCTGCCATACTTGCGACGAGCTAGACTTGGTCTAAAGCCGAACGTATCCGATGTGCCGCCATGATCACATCGAGAATGCATCGTGTTGTTTGTCATAATGCACGAATTGCCGTGTGGATACTCATGACCAGCTCATCAGGCTCACCGGCTGCACGAGGCTCGAATAGCCTAGACGCCACGTCGATAGCATTGTTGATACAATCAAACGTGACTCCGTTGATACATCGACGGTCAAACCTATTGGTTCACATATATGTCACCATGTTTGCCACCTCATTCAGCTTAGACGGCTGCAGCGTGGGGTTGCAGCATCGCCTGGGCCGTCCTCTAATCACGAGCGACGTACGTAGATCGATGCAGGGTGCGACTCAAGCATGCAATATGCGGTAGCGGGATAGGACATTTACAACGTATCAGAATTCTCCGTAGCTCGATCGCTATCCAAACAGTCCTAGTTGGACTGGGATCTAGGAATAGTTTCAGACCCTACAAGCTGCTCATTTAACCAATCGGAGATGGTCGTGGCTGTTTGAGACTACGCGGCCCTTTATACAACTGGCCCCAAACTTGCACTTGCCATCAAGCCATCCGCAACACGTCATACGGATGAATGGTATGTAAGGCCGAGATCCTACAAGCAGCATATAGTAAGTTAGCAGAGCGCTTTCCGTCGGCATTGCACGCCTTGAGGCAGCCAGGAAGATCCATCATGCAGTGTTCCTAAAGCGGTAGGTGGATATGCGCTTGCATCGCGTTGCTGGCAAAGAGGATTCATGTTTACTTGTGGCGAGAAGTGCTTTTACTGGCGTCTTTCAATCGTCTTCGATTCCCCGATAGAAGCAATCCTCACCGGCTTGCACACGAGGCATATATAACTCATCGTTTGTCCCTCTCGACTACTATCATAGCCCAGGGCACCAACACAGCTGAACTTGAATCTTGTTCTCGTCTGATTTACCGACATCTCTCGTCTCTATACTCTGAACTTTCAGGCTTCTCACCATGACCACCACTACAACCATTCCACCATGGACAACCAACAACTCGGACGACAGCAAAGCCAAGGAGGCCTTTACTGTGCTGAACATGTCCAGCAACGCGGTCATCATTGAAACCCCAGCAAACCAGCCTAACCGCTTCATTCTTCAGTCTCAGGGCTATTTTGGTAAGCCTGTCCGCCGTTGTTCAAGAATAAGCCGTACACTGACAAGGAGCAGACCTTCAGGCCTATGTCATGACTGGGAAGGACTTTCCAAAGTCCAACTCCGACTTTGAGAAGAAGATGCCCCGGGCTTCGTTCAAGAAGCTCACAGACATTGATGGGACAATCTACGACGTGAGTTGCAACTGATTCGACACAGAGTTATATCCACGAGAGTACTAAAATACAGCAAAGAAAACCAGAGACACCATGGCTTCGATCGGTAGCATCTGCTCCAACTACCACACCAACCATTTGTCCAAGCTAGGTCCGCGGAAGCTCGCTCTTCCCCACATAACTTGGACCAAGCTGATATCGTTATCATTCAGTGACGGCTGGTGACACGACCAAGAACTACTGCGACAATGCGGTTGAGCTGCTCGACGAAGCGGAAGACATTAACCTCAGACACTCGCTGAATGTCATCCTTGATCCCAAGTACAAGACTAAGCAGGATCAGGACGCTGCCTACGACGAGGCCAAGGAAGCCGCGCAAATGACGCTCCTCCAGCTCAAGGACCAGGCCTACGAGAAGGAGGGCGAGGTCAAGGCGATTGCGGAGACATTGATCACGGTAGGTTACGCTTGTGAGCATCGCCAACGTCTACAGAGTTAACGCCCTTCAGTTCAAAGAGAACACGATGAAGTACTTGGACGATGTCAAGTACCTCACAAAGCAGTACAAAACAGGTCCTGTGCAGAATACTTCCAGCACCAAGACGCCATACCTGGAGTACCTCAATGCGAAGCTCAAGAAGGACACCGATGATTTCACAAAGAAGGTCAAGGAGGCCAACGACAAGTATGATGCATGGGTAAGTGAAGATTGTCCAAAGGCTACACTCTCGCATAGACTGTGAGCTGAAGCAATCAATAGTCATCAACAACTAAACTCTCAGTCGGCATGGCCTTTGCTGGTCCTATTGGCTGGATTGTCATGGGCATCAAGGCCGCCGAAGCTGCATCGCTCAAAAGTGCCTATGACAGCCTCATGACCCAGGTGGACAACCTCAGGAAGGACAAACTAGAGGAGACCACACTCATCACTTTTGTGACTCAACTGACCACACAGTGCATGGATATTGACAACAAGATGACGCACGCCATCACTGCCATGAAGGAGTTGAGCGAGCTCTTCAGTGAGCAAGCGACTTGCTTTGACAAGATTCAGCTTTACCTCGGTAATATGAGGGGTGGCACCAACTCCGATGCGCTTGCGAACCGAAAGTCATTCATAGATTACAGCATGAAGCAAGCAATTAAGAAGCTCAAAGAGGTACGTGACGCTGAATTCGCTACTGAGTCTTTGAAACGTTGCATACTGATCAAAAGTAATGAATCTAGCTCCGGGGTCTAGCCACTGAGTTTACCAAGAGCATTGTGACTCAGACCAAGTTCTAGAAGAAGTCCATGGAGGACTGTGCTGATGATTTCGATGTGGTTTGCCTTTGTTTTGGATTTACAAGAACAAGATTGTTTTAGTCACCATCCGATGAAGGCGGCGGATATTTACTGTCATAAACCTGCTTTCTGGCAGGGTGAGCTCCAGAGACCTTGAATTAACTGGAAATCTGTACCCCATTGAAGTCCGTTTGCCCTTCTAGTGACATGTACTAATTTAAGATGAAATGAAACATGGCTCAGAATGTTAGCAAGGTTGCCATCAGTGCAAGCAAAGAGTCCTTTTCCGAGTGTGACAAATCTCTTCCGCTTGCGGCGATGGGGTTACCATCGCAAAACAGCTTTGCCGAACTCGTGTTTGGATACTGCAGCATTGGATATGTGGTCATCTTCAGCTCAGCCAGCCACGTAACCGTAAAATGGAACTTTGGCTATATGACCCTTGAAGATGCATATGCAGCGCCATATCGAACGTCTGCACTCGTTCGATTATTGTCTGAACGCTAACTTTCGGGATGGGCCTAGATGAGTCTGTCTCACTTGCAAAAACGGAGAGAAAAGTCTCATTACCAGCATCTCGGCGAGACCATGCAGAGTATGATGATTGACGTTGCAGTTCGACCGGACACGGACTATCTTATCGCTGCGGTTGGAATGAAAGTCTATGTAGACCATTCCTCATGCCAACCTTCGGTCGTTTGATTGGCAGTAAGGACTAGCTGACTTCCTGATTGACAATCCGTGATTCAATAGGAACTCTTACGGTATGCTTTATTTAGCAATGAACTCAACATGGCGTGGAGTTGTCTTTCTGCTCGAAGTTTGCGGCTAGAAACCATGAAATTGTTCTAGGCTAGTTCTCTCTGTCTCACTTTCTCGGTCAAGCTGAACCCCCGTCCATCGCATGAGTTATGTGGCTGGCTGAGCAATATTGGGAAGAATAGCGACAGCCAACACGACGTCGCAAGCTCTGGAGCACGAGGCACGAATCCTTGCCGTATGCGACGTTGTGTTCTCCGAGACTCTGCTTACCGGAAACATTCGACACAGTCATGCTTACAGGTTACACCGCCATGCTTACATGCTACGTAAGATGTGTATAGGTAACAGTGACTGTGTACTGTTGGATCTCTTGATGTTCTCTGCTGTTGGAAAAGTATAATAGTAGCTTGATCCGCACCTTGAGACGACCTCGAAACCCCAAGTCAGTCGTGCACAAACTCCTTCCACAAACTTCTACAACAAACTTCACAAACCATGTTCAAGATCAAAGATTTCCAAGGGATGCAATACTCCCGCGATGGTGCTTCTTCCTTTGACAAAAAGGACTATTCCTATTTTAACGAACAGTACGCGACTTCATCGTACCAGGATGATCACGACATGAACCCTGCTCTCATTGTTCAGCCAAAGACCGATGAAGATGTCATCCAGGCTGTCAACTGGGCCAGAGAAAACAAAGTCGCCATTGCTGTCAAGAGCGGTGGCCACCAGTACAGTGGCGCCTCCTCGACTGGTGGCAAAAACATCCAGCTTGACCTCACCAACACATACAAGGATATGATGGTGTTGGAGGCTGATGATATTCCCGACGACAGAGCATTGGTTTATGCGGGTGTTAGCAACCGGCTCCAGGATTTCAACGAATATCTTAGGCATAATGAGCTATTCGTTCCCCACGGACAATGTGCTTATGTCTGTGTGGGTGGCCATGGCCAGACTGGCGGCTACGGCCAACTCGGTCGTAGTTTCGGTCTCCTTGGCGATCACATTACTACCATCCGCATGGTCGGCCACGACGGTGTTCTCAAAGAAATCACCAAGAAGAGTGACCCTGAACTATTCTACGCCATACTTGGTGGGAGCCCTGGCAACTTTGGAATCATCACGCACTATACCATCGAGGTGTTTCAAGCCAAAGGCTACATGGGGACCGTCGAGGGCCCCAACGGTTTCAAAGGACCGCATGGAATCAAGGGAATGTGGGTCTACGATCCAGAAGTCCTGACGGATCTTCTCCACGAAGTCGCCCAGATGTCTGATGAAGGCAAGGCCGCCCGAGGATTTGACCTTTGTGTTAGTGTACTGAGCACTGACTTTCCCGTCACCTTGCTGTTCCCGTCACTGAAGAATGATACCGTCTGGAGAAAGGTTCAGCAAAAGATCAAGTCTGTTCTGGCAGACGAGGTTCTTGATCTGCTCAACGGCAATTTCCCCGCCATTATTGTGGTCTACGCCCAATGGTGCCCGACTAGCAAGGCCGACAAATACGACGACAATGTGGATGGCTGGTTCAAGCGCTTCCGGGACATTCGTGACAAGTGGCACAACCATGCTCTTGTTATAGACGAATTTGACGCCGACATGGCTAAGATGACTGGGAAGTGGATCTTCCCCAAAGAACGCGAGTTCAATCTACCCTATGTCAAGCGCACCTACGCCACCAACTCCAAGACTCTAGGAAAAGATGGATGGGTTGAGGCTGTTGTCAAACGATTGGATCTAATCTACAACCCGCACCAGAAGCTTGGCCAAGAGAAGTCGGATCAAGAGGGCGAGATTTACGATCACTGCAAGCTTTCTGTTCAAATCCAAGGCTTTGGGGGTGAAAACTCGCAGTTTTATCTCAACAAGGACAACGGCACCTCTTATAGTTGGAGAGACTCGACCGTTGTTCAAACGCTGGATTGCTTTCATGACCCTGGCGACCAGTACAAGAAGTATGCGTTGAACTGGCAGAGGGAGAACGACTCGATCATGATCGGACCATCGAGTCCTTTCAGCAAACAGGACCGGCGTGTGCTCTGGGGCTCGTGGGGTGACTGGGACCTGAGCAAGACGGAGATATGGAGTGCCTACTACGAGGATGCGGATAAGTTCCAACGGCTGGGCAGAGCAAGGGGCAAAGCCGATCCCAATGGCACCTTCACTGCAAATCCTTTCGCTGTTACAGCGATCAGTGAAAGCTCCTGAATCTTGCAGTCTAGTCGCTTATCGATACCAGGTAGCGTCGTTGGTCTAGACGTCTGTCGGTACATTCCTTCGAGATCTTTGATAGCTGAATCACGATTCACTAAGTAGGCAGACAAGTTAGGGTTAAATGAGTTGCATGTTCCATACTTCACAAGTAAAGTCGATGATGATTAACCCTCACCCATCCACAATTCGTGACATGTGTTTAGATTGCAATACTACCAGCGCGATCAACTACAGTATTTGATGCGAATAGATATCATAGGCATGTTAAATACCACGTGGTGAAAACTCCAAGAAGCACATCATCCACACTGCCGTAAGCCCAAGTCGGCTTAGCTATCCTCCAAAGTGACTATACACAACCCTTTCCGTTTTCATTGATTAGTACTGACGCCTTCTCCTTTCGCAAATAGCCCTTTTGAATCAAGGTCATAATATTTCCAATCTTGCCGGTATAAAACTGTGCGCCCAGTCCCGGCTGCCCAAACCACGGTGCAATAGGACCTCCCACAACGGGGAGATCCTTGATAACTCGATAAACATGGTAGTTGAACGGGAAATCTGGTGCAGAAGGGTTTGTTACTAGGTTGGAGGGGGGAAGAGCCCTCTGGGAGTAAGGAGCTGCAGCAGCAGAGATAAATGACCCTATGTAAACGTGGGTTAGGATTAAGAAGAACCCAAAGCTAGGCAAGGAAGGTTTGACGACCACGTACCATATTCACTGCCAAATCGATCGACAAACGTTCCCTTTTCCAAGAGCATGGTACCGTTGATGGCGTTGCCCTTGGTGTCAAGCTGAAATCCGTTCTGGGGAGGATATTTGTAGTTCCCTTTGCCATCGGTCCATGTGTCGATAAATTCACCAGGACTCAATCCTCCCAGTCGATCATAGTCGGAAACCAATGTCCCGAGCGGAAGCTTCTTTGGAAGCACAATAGGGCCTAGGCGAGAGTCTCGACATAGGTATTGTTTCGAAGATGTTCCTCCATTGCGTGTGCCTGAACAATCACAGGATGGTGCGCTCGGAGCAGCGAAGGCCGCTGTAACGCATAGAGCGAATGAAACGAATGAGAAGTGCATCGCGATCCCTTGGGAACAGATTTGTGATGAAAGACTGATAGTTCTCAAGATGAAACCTCAACGTGATGTCCAGTGTCGTTGTTTTTATATTCTAAAATCGACGGGGTCAATCAGTCCCTCGGCTCTATTTTCCCGTTCTGAGACTGCAATTTACTATGTTCCATCGCTGCTTGACTTTAAGGGATGACCTGTCTTACGTTGTCCTGAAGCTGCAGGTCTAAGAGGAGCGTATGGTAGGACTAATTGTTAAGTGGTACAACGACTCACCAAGTAGCCGAGTCAAGAGAGACACAGGGACTCACAGCCCGAAGTCGTACAAAGAGGACGTAGCTGGGGCAATTGATCAAAATATCCACGCCGAAATTGCGCTTCCATCAGTCTCGTTATCCATCGTATCTGCGAAAGAACGACCACTGAGTTAAGTGCGGCTCAAGACACTACGTATTAGTTTTGCCACGCAAAAGGCTGAGCAAAGAACAACGATTCGCCTTTTAGTCAATGCAGGTTTCGAGACTTTATAATGTTTGACTTCCAAATGAGCGACCTGTAAGGTATATTCCCCTCGATCCATTTCGAGCATTTCTGTACAACGACGGTCACGGTTGACTCCACGGAGCCATCGTCCAACAAGTTAGTGCTATGTGCCGTACTATAGTAGCATTGTTATTCATTGCACGAAACAAGTCTTTGAAATGATCTGATAGTTGAAACATCAGCTGGTGTCTCACAGCAGTCCCTACTCTTCGTCTGAGCGTGGGGGAGTTCGGACAAGCTCCTGTCCTGTCTCAACTGCTCCGACGGACTCACTTCGTAGAGTGATTCCCTCCCGGCAGACTGTTTACCTTCATTTAGAAAGATATCATATGTGCCTGAGACTTCCCAAGGACTATTGGTACGATGTTCCGGGGAGTGAGATGTGCTACTCTCTGCATCTGATCCTAGTGCTGACGGCAGCTCTTCTTTGGACTTCAGCATTAGGAGCAACAAGTACTCCAATCTTGTTGTATATGACCCGATACTTGATGCACACGGGTTTTCAGAGGCGGAAGCAGGATTATGCAGCAACGAAATACAATCGTCACCTGGGCGGCTACGAGGTGTGGCTGGATATGGAAGAGATTCATGGAAAGATGAAGAACTTCCGACTGTGTTTTCTCCAACCCATCGAATGTTGATCCTTCGAAACGCAAGAGCTAGAGCATGAATTTGTTGTCAAATATTTAAATGCAAAATTGGGATTGGCATAGAGACATATGAGCTTATCGTGACAAAATGGTTCGACTTACACAGTAGAGTTTGCATAGGAGGGTTGCGTGGACTAATCGAAGTATTCTCGTTATGGATGACGCTGGGTACATGTGTCACACCAACGACATCTATCTCTAAGCTTGCGCACAAATGAACAGGCAAAACGCCCCTCGAAGGTAGGAGTCTTCTGCAATCGCATAATCATCGTCTCGTGCTTGCTACATATCTACTCATTGGTGATACCGTACGTAGGAAATGAGCCCTCCTGCGCTCAGTATCTATGCTATAGTAGCTACGGATGCCATCAACCAAGGCTGCAGCAAGATCTTTTGGTGCGACAGGCTAGCTAGTCGCACCTTCGTGTGTCAATTGGGCCGAGGTTACTTGTCTTGTTAAGCATGGTCCTCGAATGGCGAGTAGAAAGCAATAGTAATCGCTTACAAGTTTCAGCGCAAGAGAGATGGACTTGCCTCGAGATTTACGTTGAGGGATCATAAGAGGACGCGAGCCATCTGGAAGAGGGATGTGACCCAATAGCGAGAATGAAGGTGGAGGCAAACGAAGAGGAGGAAATAGACAGAGTAACAATTGAGATAAGGTCGAGATATGACAACATAACCGAGAAAAGACGTCTGAACAGAATACAATCGAGTAGGCACTACTGGTCCCTGCCCAACCACCCTGCGACCTGCTTGAGGATGTAGCGATCCGACCCAGTGACTTGTTCATTAGTCTCCTCAGAACTTGGCTGAAAGTGGGACGGCTTGTCGTAGATTTCGAATGTAGACAATGTGTCCTCTGCCTGCACATCCTTGCCGACGGCGAAAAACAAGGCTCCGTCTTCCTTCCCCTTATTCTCCTTGACTAGAGCTTCCCAGCGTGGGATAGACGACTCGACTTCCCCCGAAGCATAGTCCAACTCCGTCAAAACAGCGTATGGGGTAGAGCAAGCGGTGATACCAGGCTTGGAAAAGATCAAGTCGTGGGTGGGAAGCTTTAGCATCGTGATCTGTGGATACCCTGATAGAGCGCGCTGGTCATCTGACCATTCTATTATGTCCTTGACTGCTTGCGACGCCAGGTGTTGTTCAAATGCCGGTTGATCTTTGTACCTATGGTTATGAGCTTCCAAAACCACACCTGAAAAGACTGTTTGAGTCAAACCATTCGATAATCCAGAGGGACTTCTTATCATCCTCTTCAGGTACAAAGATACCGTACAGCTTGGTACCAGGTTCTGAAGTCCATGCCGAATCTGAAATCTTCCTGAGAAAACCCGAAACCTGTATACTATGAGATATTTTTCTCTCCTCATGGATGTGGTGATCATGTACCTCTTCACGCAGCTCCTCAGTCGGGCCGTAGATGTAGTTGAGGATAAGCAGTTCGCTCGACATGTTGGGTATTGATGTAGGCAGACGGGCCACCTGGAAAGAAAACTCGGGAATAATGCAGAACAGTACTCCGTACGACCAATTGTGATATGACCAACAAAGAATCAAGCAATGAGTGAAGAACACATGCACAGGCGCATGCCGAAAGGAAAAAAAGGGGGGTGGGGAGAAAACCCAGGCTCACAGGAGTCAGAATTGCCGTAACCTATTACGGCAGGCGATCATCCTTGATACCGAGTGGGCGAGTCTCTAGACGGGGGACTTTCCTCGAAGGATCATGGGCTTGTTTTCTCGCGTGTAGGGGTATTATAGCCCCTGGTACCAACACCAAGGCTAAAGTTGGACCCATGGAAACTGCCAACATGCGTGGCCATCCTGGTCCGACCGTTGTAGTATTCTGGCTGTCACTACTTTCTATACTTCATAGCGTCACTAGATAGCCGCCCTTTGTCCTCATACAGGAGCTTCCACGCGTTAAACGATACTACTACTACTATTACATCCTGGTCTGGCCGGACCGATATGAAGCAAAGATACCACACCACTAGATCCACGTGGGGTCGAGTATCAAGGTCACAGATGTAGTCCTCGCCAGACGAAGAGAAAGTAAATCACTCACGGCGGCAGGTAACATGTTGGCCGGATGGCGTTGAAGTGCCACTCTGGAGCAGGTTACCTAGACATTAAATAGTCTGTGGCCTGTGCTGCCTGTCCGTCAAGTGTCTAGCTGGATCTTAGATCGTTTCATCCTTCTACTCGCCTCCTAGTTTCTGAGATTGTCAGTTTCAAAACCACTCAGAACCATGTCCTCGACTGTCACTCGGCCGGCCCAAACGAGTTCCAAGCTCGGTCTTGGAACGAAGCCTGCATCGCCAGCAACCACGAGTATCTTTCGGCTACCTTACATGCTATGGGAGCTCACACAAAGCGATGTCCCAACCTTTGTGGTGCCAAACACGTCCTTTGGCATTCTTGGTGCCCTCGCTGGACAACAGCTCGGGAATGGCGACGCCCCGACGACACAAGCCATACTTCTACGGCTACCGTTGGTGGTGGCCTTCAACTGGTACAGTGTTTCGATATTCTGTCTTGCCAACCAGCGTCTCCCTGAGTCCGTCAAGGAGGACCTTCTCAACAAGCCCCGGCGCCTGATCCCAAGTAACAAGGCTACATCAGAACAATTTCGAAAAGCCTTGCTGTTTGGCATTCCTGCCGTGCTCGCGCTAGACTACTACTTGGGCGTTTGGCGCGAGGGCCTCTGTATCTTGGTCATCACTTGGATGTACAACGACCTCAAAGGCGGCGACGAACTTGTCCGAGACGCCCTCATAGGTATCGCGTACAGCTGCTTCAATCATGCCTCTCTCCAACTGGCATTGGGGCCCGATGCTACTGTGAACGCCAACGGACAGCTCTGGATTGGGATCATTAGCACTGTCATCTTTACCACGATGCAAGTCCAAGACCTGAAGGATCAGGAAGGGGACCGGAGCCGGGGTCGCAAGACGGTGCCTCTCTACTTTGGCGACGGAGTCTCGCGCTGGTCCATTGCACTCTTCACCCTTGTGTGGCCTTGGGTCTGCGGGTACTTTTGGAACGTCTCTGCCTGGATTTATGCATTACCGGTCATGATGGGTGCGATACTTGTCTGGCACGTATTGGCACGACGCTCGCCATATGACGATGATTTGTCCTGGAGGTTGTGGTGTCTTTGGACAATGACGCTGTACAGCATGCCGTTGCTATTGAGGCTGGCGGCGTTTGCTGGCTGGTATCAGCCTCAGAGCTCCACGGGTGAAAACTTTATTCTTTAGACGAACGAGCCAAATCTTTTCCGATGAAGAGGTCACATCACAGGGCAAGCAGGGGTATCAAGGGGGCCGGGGGGAGGGTCTTGAGTAGGAGAGAATGTACCAATTGGACAACGGCTCAGAGCCAACAAGACAGGGCTGTAGTAGGTCTAAACGGAAAGTAGTTAGTTTGATGGAGATATACAAAGTTGGCCTCCACTACTTGTATGGGGCGCTTCGGACGGTTCGGGCCAGGGATACCTTCCGTTGGACGATCCAACCAAGTCAGGTGAATGAACACGGTTTAATTGAGTTCTACCCTTGTAGTATGAATAGGCACATGCTGAGTGACTGGATGACCGGGCCAATCTTTTGTGTAATCGCATTTGGTAACCCCAGTCAACAAAGACCTGTGGAGACTATCCCATCCGCATACTACACAACTTGACACATAATAGCAAAACGCTTGGCAAAATACCTCACATTGGCAGCAGATGCCTATTGCTACGGCCGGTACGTTGGTACGCTCTATGGAACATGGACATATTGGAAGCTAGCCGACGTACGGATAAGGCCAGCCGTTGATTCCAGTCGTCATAGTAAGACCTTGCTGTATCTCCTCAGCCTTGGCCTTTAACTCTTGCACGTCCCAGTTGGCCCACACAATACGACCCTTTAGGAACGAAGCTTCGGGACTCGCCATCCAAACCAAGAAATGGGCAGGCAGTTGAACTGTAGACTGTGTTAGGAGCTTGCGTCTGATATTAGGTCAAGGCGAAGGGGACGAGCGAGAAGAGCGGGAACGAACGAAGCGCCACGGGAGGGCGGCTCAATAGACACACACCTTTGTCAATGGGTAGATGCTCGGGCTTGGCGCCACTCTTCCGGAGGCCGAGGCTGTCTATCATGCCGGGGTGTACAGATGCCACAAATATTTTCGGGTTCTCGGCCGCAACAAACTCCAGGAGCCGGGCCTGAGCGAGTTTGGAGCAAATGTAACCAGACAGACCGGGGGCCATGGCGGTGGGGAGAGCCTTTGAGCCTGTTGTGAGGCCCAGAATAGCTGCGCGAACCGGGTTCACGGTGGGCAAAAATGCCTGTATAGCAACAAAGGTCCCCTTTACGTTGGTCTGGGAGGAACAGTTGGGTCAGCTATTATCGGGGATGTGGAAGATGTTGGTGCAAGGAATCGATCCTCAATGCAATGACACATTATGCACTGCAACGCTTTCCGAGGAGTATTTTGTACGTACTTCAAATCCCTGCCAAAAGTCTTCAAGACTAGCAGATGAAACGGGGGAGGGGGAGGCAACATGGGCGGCACCAAGAACCAGAATGTCCCAGCTGCCAATTGAGGAGGCAACTCGGCGCAACATGGTCTCGTCGGCGATGTCGACGGGATAGGCAGTTACCTCCACCGTCTTGGGGAGAGCCGCGGCAGACTCTGTGAGCGTGGCCTCATTCCTTGCGAGCAGAGCAATACTCGTTGCACCAGCAGTAGCGAAAGCTAGGGCAGTCTCGCGGAGGATGGGGCTTGTCTATGCATCCATCAGCATCCTGGCTCCAGACAGCAAGCCCTTTCATGACCTACTGCACCTGTGATGATGATCCTTTTTCCTGCAACGCTCAGCTCTGGCCTGGTGGGAGATATGGCGGCATAGGTATCATTGTGCCACGTAGGCGTGGGCGCTGGGAATATCGGCTGCATGGTCAACGTGGTGGCGGTCGAGGAAATGCTGGGCTAGGAGCTGGCAGAGTATTGTATCTTTGGCTTCTACCGACTATTAAATACATAACATTGATCCAGGAACTATCACGTCACGCTTCTGACAAGTCGACTGCGGGGTATACATATGGGCTGAAGAAACCGTCTTACTATCTTTTTCGTGCGGAATATGTAGGTACAGCAATCGTGGATCATGGGTCGTGTCGTAAGTGATCTGGACGTCTTAGATGCACGCGTTACATCGAAGAAACAGGGGTCTAACGCAGTGAAACCTATGTGCGTACGGTCATTCCGAATGACACCTTCCAATGTTACCTCTACACCCCGAAATAGACATGAGTTTGGCCTTGGTCGCGAGGAGTTTACCTGATTCCTAGGTGACTAGGTAATTAACTATGCTGACATAGTACCATTTATCAGGCGATTAGAGAGGAATTATATGCACTGATACACAGGGCTAACCTGCCGGATGCTGATTAGGATTGGGAGGATTCAGGTGGAAGATGAGCTATTTACCAGTAGTATCATCCCCCTGCACCTACATTTAGAACATGGGCAGTCTTGATGGAATCAATAGACATATGTACTATGTAGTTGCTCAGGTACGAGATGGCCGAGTTGAGAATGAATAAAATAAGCACGATGTCATTCGACTGATGTCTTCGGATTACACCGGCCAGTTAATCGCCAACCTCTTTGCTTCAAAGTGACTACGGGAGCCAAGACCGCAAAGCTACAATGACATCCGGAGCAGGGGAGCGAGGCATTGCGCTCTTGATTTGGATATGTGTCTTGACCGTCTTATGCTCCGTTTTCCTGGTGCTGCGTTTCTGGGCCCTGGTGATATCCTGCAGAAAGTATGCGGCCGATGACTTCATGATTTTGTTCGCCTTTGTGAGTGCCTGCATCTTCTCTACCTACGCTTTGACCCCTGTGGCTCTCGACCGGCCTTGTGCCTCTTCAAGTCCAACTAACGCTTTGGCTTTCTTACTCAATGACAGGCCAATATAGTCGCATTAGAAGGAATAGCAGTGTGGGCTATCTTCAACGGTCTGGGCAAGCACGCAGCTGAAGTCGACCCAACACAATATGGGATTCAGTTCAAGGTTTGTAGCTATCCACGGTGACCTGATGAGTGTATTCTGAACCGAGACCAATGCCTGTTGCCAGTTCATCTTCTCTGCCTGCATCAACTGGCTTCTCGCCACTGTCTTCATCAAGACGTCTGTACTTGGCCTCTATGCGCGAATATTCTCCACGCCGTCGTTTCAGCGGTGGTGCTTCATCACCATGGGACTGTGCGGCGCCTACGGAGTCGGGTTCTTTATTTTGTTCATGGCTCGCTGCTCCCCAATTTCGCATCAGTGGGATCCTCAGCCAGGAGGTAAGTGTCAAGATATTTATTACGCCCAAATCACCTCGGTGCCCCTCAATCTGGTATTGGACATTGTGGTCATTCTCCTACCTATGCCTATACTATGGAGCCTACAACTGGCCGTTCGCTCCAAAATCACGGTAACTGTCATGTTTGGTATTGGCTTTGCGTACGAGTCCCTTGTCCCCCCTTCATTGCGCCTCAAGTAACCGAGTTTTAGAACCGTGGGCATTATATGCTGGCGCCTCGCCAACACCATCAAGACCAGATACGATAAAGATTTTACCTGGAATCTCTACATGCTTGGACTCATCGGCTTCCTTGAACTGTGGCTGGGCATTATCGTGGCGTGTCTACCAACGCTTGCGCCATTGTTCAACCATTATGTCAAGCCAAAGCTAACCCGGGCGACGGGGAACAGCTCGGGCGATCGAGCGGAAGTCAACCTTCGAGACATGAAAGCAACAATTGGCGGCTCTGGGGGAAGCCGAAACCGCAAAGGAATATACGATCAGCTCGATGAGGGCGGCAGTTACCACAACAACAGCGACGAGCTAGAACTTGTGCGAAAGGTCGATGCACGTATGGAAACGTACTGTCAATCGGAAACACCAGATCAGTGGCCTATGCGTCCTATAACAGCAGCTGTGCCTGGGAGGGGTATCCACGTGCAGAGGGAATTCCATTACCAAAGTCAATAGTTCACTTAGATAGAAAGTCCACTGGCTGAGAGGGTGCGAGGTGGGGGGATACCCTTGTAGCTTTATTAGCATTTCAAGACATAACGTACATGTATAGCGAGTGTCTCAGACAAGCGAGTATCTCACTATACCGTGCTACCTAAAACAGCTTACCCTATAATACTTTTTTAGCTAAAATAAAATATTAGAAAATATAAGAAAACTATAGTTTTAAGTAGTATAGCTTTTAAAACTATAATTGGATTTTTTAGATCTTTTTTAATATTATATTATATAATAAACCTATTATAATATAGTATAAATAGATTTTCCTTAATAATAATAATAATAATAATATATTATACGCCGTTATCGCCTATAGGAGGTATCCGGTATATTTATACTATCTTTACGGGGGGGAAACCCTTTAGGGAAGAAAACCGCCGTACTATCTCTATATTTACTCTACTACGGGATAGCGGTAGCCCTAGTAGTAGTACTTATCGCCGAGTATAGCCGAGGGCCGCGCTAAGGGCGGGCCCCGCTATATATAGTAGTATAGGGTATATAGCTTAAGGTAACCCTAAGCTATAATAGCTAGCCGGGGCGGAAAATCTCTAGCCCCGGCTCGTAGCCTTAGGCTATAGCCTAAGGCTAGGCGGTCGCGTACGGTAGAATACTATACGGGCTATTAGTTTCTCGACGCCCGCCTCTAGACTCTATAGCTAGGTAGGCTAGCTAGGGCGGGAGTAGATAATAGTACGGTATACCTAGTACTTAATAGTAAGGCCGTACCGGGCCTAGCTATACTAGGCCTAGTTATACTAGCGCTAGCGCCCGTACGCTAAGGAATAAAGAGATCTAGGATAAAGAGCCTAAATCTCCTTATATTTACTCTACCTATATAAATTCCTTAAGGCCCTAAGAAACCCTTCCTTCTTTTCTTCCTTCTTTATCGTTATTAAAGTTAGTATATACCCCTCCCTAGGTAGTAATCCCGGCCCCCTACCCGTACTATACTAATAGTATACTATAAGGGAGGGCTATTAGTATATTAAAGTAAGGCTAATAAGATCGTTAATAACGAATAGGTAGACCCCTATTAATAATATAAGTAAGTCCTTAGCTAGGTATAGGACCGGTACGCTAAAGGTATTAATATAATAGTAATACTACGAAAGATACTTACCTTTAGGCTACCTATAGTCCTACCTTACTATACCTATATAGGCTAGATATATATAAATAGGCCGATAGCCCTTTACTATAGTTAATAATATAAGTCGAGTCCCTACTACTCTAGCGTACCGGGCTAACGCTATACTAGCTATAACTTTAGCCGCCTACCTAGCCTATATATTATAGAACTAGACCTATAATTTAGTAAATAAGAGTACTATACTAAGGCTACGGGTATTACTAACCTATTATAATTAGTACCGACCGTCTATACTATTACGACTAACCTCTAGGCTACTACGATCTAGGCTATAGCCTTTACTACTAATAATAATAAAAATATCCTTAATATAAGTCTATTACTCGTTATAATTAGCTTTAGTATTAACCTACCCCTATAGCCTATAAATTAGAAGGACTTAATTAATATAGTAATATAAGTACGCGGGAAGTTATAGGTCGACGGTACCGCTACTACCCCCGGGCCCGCGCCGGCCTAAGCCTAGCCCGCCCTAATACTAGATAGTTAGGAAGTAGCCTTATTAATAAGGCTCGCTACTACCGTTAATATCTTAGTAAATAGGTAGGTAAATATCGTCGCCTTACTAACGACTATCGCTAGGTAAGCCCCGGGAGCGGGTAGGGGAGGAGACGGTAGAGGAGG
>QUZG01000146.1:311230-342462 GCA_003693545.1 Pseudonectria buxi
CGCTATATATATACGTTATAACTAGTTAGTTAAATTTAATCAGAGTACAACATCCTAGTTATTGTATCGCTAAGACCGCTCACTTATTTATGCTTCTCACTTCCAAAGTATTGAGACACGCTCATGAACGGATCAGGGTTGCTTGATTTGAAGAATATAATTATTCTATCTAAAATGAGTCGCTCTACTCAGGACGTCTTTGCTAGGCCCGACTTGATGATACCGGCAGCATGCTCTGCAAATCCATATACAGTGCTCTGAGGGTTAGTTGAGGGACAAAGGGGGATTGCGCTCGCATCACAAACTCGCAGGTTGCGGCAGCCGTGCAGACGAAGCTCATGGTCTACCACACCTCCCATCTCTCGAGGCATCATGGCGCATGTTCCGACAAAGTGGTGCGCGCTGACAGAAGCCTTCTTGACAAACTCACGTGCAGCATCCAGATCAGCCAGCTGGCCTGCCGGTGGTGCCGTCTCTGGGTACCTTCGCCCATCAATCTTGAGCTTGCTAGCAAGCGGCTCAGTGGTCGCAATCGTTTCAAGGAATGCAGCGTGACGTGCCAGAACTTCGACATCGAGCGCGTTTGTAAGGTAGCGAGGGTCAATGAGGAGATCTGGCTTTTCGGCGGAGTTCTTCGATATGTGAACATTTCCACTGGAACGGGGATGGGCGAGGATGAGAGCCACGGTAAAGTGTCCACCATCTCCCGGGGGGCGACCCATTGTGCCATCGGGGTTGTAAACTGCATATCCAGGGAAAGACAAGTAGAGACCAGATGGTTCTGTTGGAGAGGAAACCATTGAGCGTACAAGACGGTTGTATGCTTCCGCAAATGCAGGGGTCTCGGATGATTCCCAAGGTGCATCCGCCGCCTTGAGCAGCGCTTCAAGGTCGGCTTTGCCCTCTGGGGTATCAAGGCCTGGCAAGGGAAGCAGAGCGGATGCATTAGTCCCGCTTCTGGCAAGAGGGCCCTTCTTCTGGGCAAATGCTTCCATCGCAGCAGCGAGAGCGGCCGGATCTTGGCGCGACAGATTATCCATATGCCAGAGGCCATCACGGACCTCCCAGGCAAGGGTCAACATGATATGGGTCTGCAGGTTCTCGCCAACGTGCGGATTTTCCACAACAACCTCAATACCGAGATCTTTCAGGCGCTTAGCGTCGCCAACTCCAGACAGCTCGAGAATCTTGGGTGAATGAATGGCTCCAGCTGAGATAATGACTTCTTTGGTGGCTTTTGCAGTTTTCACTTCGCCGTCTTTGATGTACTGGACTCCTTGAGCGACGGGTTCTCCTTCGGACTTGTCAAACAGCACTCTCTCGACGAGTGCTTGCGCGAGGACGGTAAGGTTTCCTCTTTCCCTGGCAGGCTTTAAATAAGCGTTACCTGAGAAGCTTCTTTGCATAGTGTCGGGATTGATGTTGTCGGGAGTCTCAATGTGGCCATACACTTCGCCTCGGTACAGGTCGCCTTTGTTTCCAAGGTTGAGTGTATCGAGAGTGTTCTTCCAAACTTGGGGCCATTCATTATCAGAGAGATCAGGCATGTTGAGCCTGAGGCCCCCTCTGTGATCTTGCCCTTTCGCGCCTATGGTGTAGGTCTTCTCAAAGGACTTGACGAAGCTGTCCCATTCCCAGCCAGGGTTGCCAAGGCTAGCCCAGCCGTCAACCACAGCTTTGGATGGAGGAGAGTAGATCAGGCCGTTCATGGCACCAGAGCCGCCGAGAAGGCGACCTTGCGGGACACCAGCAACGCGTCCACCAAATCCCTCCTTCATGGTGCATTCAATTAGCCCACAGTTCATCCATAGAGGCACGGTGTACCTCACGGTTTCAGATGGCCGACCTGGTACCTACCTGCGGAACGGTCTTGTAACTCCAATCGGCAGAAGAATTGATCAAACGATGCCACATGGGCGGCATCAATACACGCTGGTCCTCCGTCAGGTCCTCTCCCGCCTCCAGGACAAGGACCTTGACATTAGGATCCTCCGATAGGCGAGCGGCAATAACGAGGCCAGCAGTGCCTCCGCCCGCAACAATAAAGTCATAGGTTTCCGTTGCCATCATGTAAAAGGTATAACAAAAATACTCCGTAACCTTTCTGCGTGAACTCAAGAAGCTCGGTAGTGGGAATAAGCATGCATAAATAGGTTATGGTGATACATCTCAGCTGCCACCTCCCCTTTGGAGCGACCTGCTTCCAGCCTACGGTGTCAGATAGATCATGGTTGCATCTACAGTACAGGGAACCTTGATAATACGTACAACACCAACTGCATGGCATCACTAGACACACCCTCCCCATTTTTGTGTTGGCTCTAGTTTTGATATCCCTGATACTCCACCCGTCCATTGCAACCTGGCCATGTAACAGAACGAACGGTGGCATGTTCCGGGGTACCCTCAAATCCTACGAGGATGCGCGCGGGATTTCCGGAATACGTTCCATTGAGTAGCTTGACTGGGAATGTCCACCAAGTAGCGTGCGAACCATGAGAGCGCCTCTACCTAGTCATGCTACCTTCGTTCACCTCCATGACAACTGGACAGACTCGAGTTATCTAGGCCAATCAGCTTCGTATTAACTGCATACTGAAGGAGTCTGTATGGACACTACTGCAACATGCAGTAGTATTGACTAGTGGTCATTTGGAGGCGCAGATATCCATGAGGAAACAAGCTGTTGCCGCAGAGCTGTTCGGTGTTTCCATCAACCCGTGCTCCCCACGCATAAACCTTTGAGTTTTATTAGAGAAATAAGGGGCTGTTCTTGACGACTCTCCTTTCATCAAGTTTCATGCAAAGTCTTTGTGTGGTGAATCTCCAGTGAGCTATTCCAATCAGATGGCACTCACTCAATTCCTCCTGCAGGAAGAGCTACATCACTACGCCTTTGGAGCCTTGCTTGGAATTGTTGTTCACTATGGCATCTTTATTCGGGGAGAGTGGCATGTGCATGCTCCCAAAATCTTGCTCTTCCATCTTGGACTCCTTACTGTCCCTCCTGTTCTTGCCATCCTCGGGCCAACCAACTTGCTGCGCCAGCTGTCCATAGCGTCCATCTACGTCAGCTATGGATATCTCTCTAGTCTCCTCAGCAGCATGGTCATCTACCGTGCCTTCTTCCATCAGCTTGCAGTCGCCGGTTTTCGAGGCCCGTGGTATGCGCGTATCACCAAGATTTGGCACCTATGGGCTTGCCGCAAGTCCACCAACCATCTTGTCCTGGATCGTCTGCACAAAAAGTACGGCGACTTTGTCCGAACCGGTATGTGAGCTTTACTCCTATCCAATCTCTAATGACAGTAATTAATTGAACACAATCCTCGTGCAGGGCCGGCCGAGATTACCGTTTTCCACCCAGATGCCTTCATGGCGGTAGATGGACCTCGTTCCGAATGCATCAAAGCCGAATGGTATGACATTCTATATCCAGAGCTTGCTCTCGTCACAGCCCGGAACAAGGAGGTCCATGCAAACCGACGAAAAGAATGGAAGCGCGGATTCACCACCAAAGGTTAGTTTTCATCATACCAATGCCGAAAGGATAGAGAATAAAGTCTCTCCTCTTGCTATGCGATATCTAGGCTCAATTACTTAACTTCATTTCTCTCTTTTAGCCCTTTCGCAGCACGAAGAAAAGATTCTCCGCTATGTTGCCAAGCTGGATGAGTGCCTCGAGCAGCATTGCAAAGAACAAAGAACCACCAATATGAGGGATCTTATGTTTTGGTTTGGGTTTGACATGATGGGCGATTTTGTGTTTAGCAAGTCGTTCAGCATGCTTGAGAAACAAGAGTGGCACTACATCATCGTCAGGCTACAGAACGCACTTTCACTGTTGGGCTTGTTCAGCCCAGCCCCCTGGCTGATCCAGATTGGGTTCAAACTTGCGCCACGGATCCTCGCTCTCAAGGACTGGTTCGACATGGTAGCATGGTCTAAAAGTCAAATGATTGAGAGACTCGAGAGCGGTAAATCTACCGCATTGACCGACTTGACACACCATCTCATGGAATTCGACCCCGAGAACGCTGCCAAAGACAGCTTGCTCTGGATGAAAGGAGACAGTCTCCTAGCTATTGTCGCGGGAAGGTAAAGACACTACCTAGCCAACTGTGAGATGGACCGAGATACAGGATACTAACAATCTGACAGTGAGCCCACTGCTGTTGCCATGATTGGTGCTTTCTGCGAACTCGCCAAGCATCCAGAGCATGCTGAGATGATCCACAAAGAGGTCGTGGATATTGATACGACAGATCTCAAAACTTTGAACCGACTTCCGCACCTCAATGCTGTGGTAAACGAATCTCTCCGTCTTTACCCTGCCCTCCTTACTGGAGGAAACCGAAAGACTACAGAGAACGGTTTGACTATCGCAGGAACATACATTCCTCCCAATACCACCATTGTCACTCCTAGATACACTATCGCTAGGAGTAAGTATGCTCCTTACCTTGATACGTTTTGGAATCTAGATTTCTAATTGTTGCTACCGTCTTACTAGAAGCCGACTGTTTTGAGAAGCCAAACGAGTTTATTCCAGAAAGGTGGACGACGCGCCCAGAGATGGTATACAACTCTGCAGCCTATGCGCCATTTGGAACAGGTACGTGGCGAAGTATCTATCTTTTTCTTGGAGTAGTAGTATTACCTAGCCATAACTCTGTACTAACGTCAAGCTACTCTATAGGTCATGTTAGCTGTCTTGGTCGTACGCTAGCTATGGACACTATGAAATTCGTCATCTCTCGAGTTATAAAGAAGTACAGGTTTCGTTTAGCTCCTGGCGACGATGGGCTAGGTGTAGAGGGAGGAATGCGAGATCAATTTACGACTAACCCAGGGCCCCTTGAGCTCTACTTCGAGTCAAGAGACTAATGGTGAGTCGAAGAATACATAGTCCAGCCATAATGCACCCCAACTATCAGTCCAAGTAGGTAGTAGACCAAGTCATTATTATGAAAAGCATTTAGAACCAAAGTTGGACCAAGTTTCATAATAAAGATTCACAAAGTATAATTCTTTATTAGTAAATGTACTACTATACCCTGTAGAAAATATCGACAGTACGCCTAATCGTGAGAAGTAGACCGGCTGGTTACTGTGCTATACTTGGAGTTACGGTATCAATGACAGTAGCGAATATCTCGAAGTTTTTTATGAAGCTACCTCTCTCGCCGAAACCGGGACCTTACGGTCAACCTATAGAAACCGGACCCGCTCTCGGTACTCTAGATAGAGCATAGTAGAAGACCAGTCTGGGCGCCTCCTATATGAGTCAAATAGAGGAGGATTATGGAATCATGCTGAAGTCTTCCCAGTATAACATCTACTTATATGTAACCTTTACGTTATGTATATAAGTACAAATAATGTCACTCCCCAGGCATTATTTAGCTATCGTTCAAAATAGCGTCTGCAATCTTCTCTGCAAACATATCTGCGTGTCTAGTATCAGTGTGTGCTCATGGATAAAAGGTAATAGGGAATAGAGAAAGAGATGCTACTACATACAAGTCGTGGACATGGGGTAGCCGGGTGGCAGAATGGCAAAGGCGCTGGCGTCGGCGACGCGCAGTCCTTTAACGCCGCGAACTCTGGCGCGGGTATCCACGACAGCCGTTTTGTCGTTGTCAGCACCCATTCTGTTGGTGCAGGCGGCGTGGTAGGTGAGACTCATGCTGTTCTTGATCCAGTCGACGATTTGCTCGCGGGTCTGGACCTCCGGGCCGGGGTTCCAAGTCGACTCGACGATGGTGCTGTTCAAGGCAATCTCCCGAATTCGCATAAAGGCCGCCACGGCCATCTCCAGATCGCGCTCGTCGCCCAACCAGTTGGGGTTGATAACAGGGGGATCATACGTATCGGTACTCTTGATCGTCATGTTACCGCGTGCTGCGGTTGAATACAATGTCGAGCCGATGAGTAGATAGTTATCGTCTGGGCCAATGTCCTTCGGCACCGCGGAGCTCTCTAGACCGAGGAAGTTGATATCCGGCCAATCGTCTGGGTAGCTATCGAGAAGCTTTTGGGTAGCGTTGCTGAGGACTCGGTTGCGCATGTCAGTGGGGATCTTCTCGAATCCTATAGCAAAGTCATTAGCAATATGTACTGAGCTGAAATAGGACAATAGAGACTTGTTGTCGACTGACCAACGGCCTGAGTGGCACCGATAGAGGACAGAGGGCCAGACTGGTTAGTCAGGTACTCTTCAGCGACTTCGGCGAGAACCTTTGGGTTGTGGGCGACAATCTGGGAGTTTGTCTTGACATTGACCTTGAATATATGCGCTTGGAAGGGTTGGTCCTGGCCCACTTGTTAGTTAATGTCTGTCTTGGATCTGCTTCGTTGACATACCCATTGGTTTTGTCCGACACCAGGAACATCGGCCACAATATCGATACCGTGCTTAGAAAGGGTCTTCGAAGGACCGACGCCGGAGACCATGAGGAGCTGAGGTGAGCGCCACTGTTGGATATGGAGTTAGGCAAGCAAATGGGTCAACTGGGGGAAAAGAAACTTACTGTCCCGGCTGAGAGGACAATCTCCTTTCTGGCGGAGATGGTCCATTCCACTTTGTGGATCTTGGAGTTGCCCTGGACCACAACCCCCGTGGCCTTTTTGTCCTTGTTGAATAAGATGCGCTTAGCCATGGCGTTGGGGTAAATCTTGAGCCCGGACTTTTGGGCTCCAGCCTGCAGAAACGATGTCTCAGATGAGCTTCGAGTCGCCGTCCGGGGGTCTACGGCTGCAGTAATGGCGCCGTACCCGAGGAGTCTACCGCTGCTGAATCCAGGGATATGCTCGAGGCCCTGGCTCTCCATTGACTCGCCTAAACCAAGCATTGACGGGGCGACATAGTTGCCGTAGGACACATGCAGCGGACCACCCGAGGCATCAAAAGCCGCGGGATCATAGCTGATGTTTAGCTTCCGGTCGATCTTGGTGTAGTCGGGAGGCGTGAATTTGCAGCTCTTTTTGTAAAAAGGGAACACGTTGTCCCAGGACCAGAAATCGTCTTTGACGACTTTGGCCCAACGGTCGTGGGCGCCAACAGTCGATCTTGAGTATCCACCATAGTTGGCAGCTGTGCTATTTGGTGATATGTTAGAGAATGATGATCCCATGGGTGCAACATGGGAACTTACGCGCCGCCAAAAGTCATGCCTTGGACGTAGCCAATCTTACGTCCATTGTAACCCTACGGATCAACGAGTCAGATTACTAAACAACCAACACTGGCTATAACGGAGACTCTTACAGTAATAGGCTCTGTGGTGATCTGGACGGCCGTCAAGGAGCTCAGGGTCCCAACATTGGTGGGGTTTGCAGCCTCGAAGGTGTAGCCTGGAATCTGGGTTCTGTTGCTGCTAACAATCTCATAAAAAGTTCCGGCTTCAATCAAGGCGACGGTGTAGTTGGCGGGATCCAGAGCCAGTCTCGCGGCAACGGTGTTACCGGCAGTGCCGCCGCCGACGACGACATAGTCATATGTTGCATTGACGCCAGGCATGCCAAAGGAATTGCCGAATATCTCGGTCACTCCATTCTCGTTGACCCTGGCCCCTACCGTTTCAGCGGCAGATGCGACTGCAGAAAGGGTCAGGGCCGCGATAGACCAGCGTACATGTTGGAGTGACATGGCGCCTGCAGGAGGAAGGCCGGAGCAGAGATGGATGAGAGTAGGCGGCTAACAAGCGAATCCGTGATGCAGATGCACACAGCTCATGCAACAAACTGCATTGGTCGCTGCGGTCCTGCTGTCCATCTGGTTTTGTACTGCTCTCGGCCAAGTTGCCCGAGGCGCGGGCAATGAGCCCGAGAGGCGGCCCGGCATGTCTCAGCCCATGCATCGTAGGATTCTTGCGGTCAGCTCTTGAAGAGCCTGGGTCTCTTTTTTTCAGCATCATCACCTGGCTCTTTTGCACAACTAATGGCTCGAGGCATGGATCTGACACGCCACCAAGGTCAGGGGCGCGGAAACATGACATCTGCTGTCAAACTCGCTCTCTGTCTCTTTGGCCTCCTGGGTGCTGCGCAGCTTTGGGGACGAACCGTTGTCGATGGCACCCTCAACAACCTCTTGGCAGCTCTACATGGCCCGAGTCCTTACCGACTTCCAGGCACGCAGAGTAACCTCAAGTCCAGCTTTACTGGCATCTTCCCCATCGACTATCTTCTCCGCGTGTTGGTTATCTTCTTCTGGGAAGTGGCCGACGGCTCACACCCCGCCTCCTCGGCCATTGGGCTCTATTTCCTGGGCCAGTATTTCTCAGTTCTGGTGGTTTTCTATCTGGAGAATGCTCGCCACGGAACCGGGTCTAGTTTTGTCGGGTTAGTCTACTCTCAGGCTCTCAGGAGTCTGCCAAGCTGCAAAGAGGCCTTGTCATCTGGCGAAGCTAACATTGTATGTCTCAGGCCCACACTATGGCTGCTCTTATTCCAAGCGACTGGCATTGGCTTCACTGGGCCACTCTGGGCGTTGTTGAACCTCGAAGCTCCTGCTGAGGGGCCTGCGAGCCGTCCCTCCCTGGTAGCTTTACAGCGCGGGTCCCTGATAGCTCCCAATGTCCCTTTCATGATACTTGCTGCTCTCACTGTGGGATATGGTGCCCCAGCACTTCTCATGTCGCTTCCTTCTCCCCAGATACTGTCCAATGGCTCCAAGCAAATCGCCCTGGCGCTATGGAATGTTTTTCCTGTTCTAGTGCTGGTTGTGCTGGTGGCTCTCCGGGCTATTGTTACATCGGCTCAAGATATACAGTCATCCGCTGATTCCCGCAAGCATTCAGTCGCCTCTCCTGGGAGAAAAGGTCGCCATATTATGACAATCAACTTCGTGTACGCACCGGCGCTTTTGCTCAGCTTCTACTCACACGTGGCTGTTTTAACGGTCTCCTTCTCGACTTGCCTGTTCCCTACCATCTTTCGCTCCGAGTATTTGGCTCATCTCGAACCGTCAAATGTCTTCACACCGCCGTTGGCCGTGGTGGCTGGGGAAACTGTTGGGGATGGAACGCGCAGTTTCATGCTGTGGGATCAGGTTTTTGGCTATAGTACTGTGATAGTCATCATGCTGCTGCGACTTCGTAGCGCGGCTGGTGCGGCTGGAAACCCTCTGAGCTGGGTGAAGCTCATTGCGGCTACACTTGTCAGCTCCGCTGTTTTTGGTCCGGGCAGCACTTGCCTGCTGATCAGTTGCTTAAGAGATGGGTTGCTATTTTGTAGATGACGGTCTCTGTGAACAAGGCTCAATACATGCGTCCTAGGAGCAAAGGTTTCGAGTCGAATGTCGTCATCTCAATAATCAATCGCAGCATCTATACCGTCCAGAAATACCAAGACGCGCCTGAAACGTTCTCATCACTTGACTGATGTATTGTCTTTGGATCGGAGAGTTGGCGTAAACATGGGAACTTTTGTATGGGTGAACTATCTCGCAAATGAAATGACTAAACACAAATCCACGAAAAATAGCGTCAAACCCGTCGATACAGATGACAGCCCAGCTTCTCAATGACCCAGAGACGCATGGCATGAATTAATCCAGTTCTAGGTTATCGGTGTTCAACACAATGCTATCACCGTATCACGAAGCCACAGGAAACGCGGACCATGTAAGTCGACTGACTTCGGCATGCATTTCTCTACATGATAATAACGACGTAGTAGAGGTAGTCTTTTCTATGTACATGATACATAGCTTAGTATTGAAACTCATGGCCGACCAATTTCTCGCTCAACTTCCATAATCTCTCTGCCTCAATAGGGCTAGTACCCCAAGGCTTCACAGTTTCAGTCCAAGGGTCCGCGATATGCGAGTTCTCCAAGTATACGCCGTTGTTATCTTCCCATCATCAGCAAAGAAATTTTATATAAAGAACAAGAGGGGACGAGGGAGGTCGGGATAGAGGAGAAATGAAGTAAAAGAGGGAGCAGGTAAGAAAATGAAAACAACGGCATCAGAGCCTTCATACCTTTCA
Source organism: Pseudonectria buxi (assembly GCA_003693545.1). Lineage (NCBI taxonomy): Eukaryota > Fungi > Ascomycota > Sordariomycetes > Hypocreales > Nectriaceae > Pseudonectria > Pseudonectria buxi. The sequence continues at coordinate 321,223 of QUZG01000146.1, forward strand.
ATGTTGGCTCAAAGGCGGCGTATACATGAGTTGCCGCGCCCTGGTCTGGTGTCTTCCACTTGAACTCACCCCATCCCTCCTTATTTCCAAGAGAGCGATCAATAGTCGCTATAGCCCAAGATTAGCCGCCTAGTTCTATGGGACAAGGAGGTCATACTCACTCAGTCCGGCCATATCACTACCCCATTCAATGTGATTGTCGAGGTTGGTACCAATAACACCAGGGTGAAGACTATAGGACAGAAGACCGCGCTTCCCGAGTTTCTCGGCTAGGGAGAGAGAGAAGAGCATATTTGCCGTCTTGGACTGCCCGTATGCCATCCACTTGTTGTAGGTATCGCCGTTCTAGGTGGATTAGTGGTAGCCACTAACGGAGAGTCGCCGACGGTAAAGCTTACTGCGAAATTGTAATCATCCCAGCGGATATGGCCGAGGCGATGGCCGTCACTACTCACGTTGACAACACGGGGCGAGATTGCGGTAAGAAGCTTCTGAATAATGAGATTGGTGAAAAGGAAGTGTGCAAGGTGGTTGGTAGCAAAATGGCTTTCGAAGCCATCAGGCGATAGCTTATAGTCTACCGCCATAATGCCAGCGTTATTGATAAGCACGTCGATGACAGGTACGTCGGTCCACGACATGACCGTGTCAGCCGCCATTTTGACAGCGGAAAGAGAGCCAAGATCCAGCTCGAGAATTTTAGTCTTGACTCCGTCGACTTGGATTGTTTGTGCCGTCTGCTCCGCCTTGGTGGTGTTTCGCGCTGCCAGGATTAAGAGAGCGGGCTCGGCTTTGGCGATGGCCTCAACAAAGGCGGCGCCCAGGCCACCTGGCGAGACGCCGGTAGTCAGAACCACTTTGCCCTTGATTTCTGGCGCCAACTCTTTGACGAGCTCGCTCGCTGTGGTCGTTGCGTCGTGAGTAGGCGGCATTTTTGTGAGAGCCTGTTTGCAGTTCCGATAGAGTGACTGGTTGCTCCTGCAATAAGGGTCAAGGTGAAGCCCATTATCCTCCAAAGTCTGACCAACTTATTCGGATTTTTTAAGTAATTACTCAAGTACTGAGGGGTAGCATAAATCACACGGGGCTTCGGCGTTAAGCACAAAGGCACAACGGCGTTGGCAGGGTCAAGGAGGCAATCATCGGACATAACAAGAGTGCCAATACGGGAGTGGCCGGGGTAACTGTGGCGTAGTATCCGGCTGCGAGTCCGCTCGGCCAACATGCCTTCCGCCCGTACGATCGTCGTACGTTTACCCCATGTGAGACTTGAGCCAGGGGGGCTGTCAATTGTTGCAAGCCGGATGCCCGGCCCGGGTGTATTCTACAACCCTGTCATTATTGAAAGTCATGATGTACATTGATTCAGAGACATCAAACTGCACCTGGCCTGTGCCCAATGAATGACGATTTTGTATGCATGGCGTTACAGTAGGAACATCGCCTCATCAATTGTAAAGGATCTTGCACAATGGTCTTGCATGGATGAAAGACTACCTAGGTTTTGAGCCAAGCTGCAGGGGAGACAGCGCCTACCTACTTGTATGTCCGCGCTGAAGGATCCAACTGCCACTGTATCCTAGTCCATCACAGTCGCGGCAACAACCAGTGACTGCCGTGTTTCCACAGTCAATCCCTTTTCGTGAACGATGATACGGCCATTGCTGGCAAAGACGCTGTGCTCCAACGCCTTGAGAGACGGATCTGCCACTATAAACTGGTGCTGTCCGGCTGATGGGGTGACGGTAGTTAGTCTCGGTTAGGAGATGAGCGCCAGAGCCAGGGTGGCAGACAGTCTCAACTTACTAGCAAATCCAAAAGGTACGGTGGCGGCGTCTGGCTGCATGTCGAAGATCTTCTTGACCTCTGGAGCCATCTTAATAATACCCTGGTAGCGGAAATCGATCGAGTGACCCTGCTCGGTTCTATGTACACCACTAGGAATTAGTGCACAATCGTCCCACTCTCGATCGCGACCCCATATTTGAGATCTCCTGTGGATCTACTTACTTGGCAATGCCTCTCAGATCGATCCGGCCGTGGGCGCCATCTGGGTCGAACGAGAGCCAGTCGGCGCCAAAGTTGACCGTTGCTTTGAAAGCAGGCTCATATCCGGGCACGGTCTCGATGGTGCCGGTCGGAGTCGCCTAGAAAACCAAGAGCAGAACCGTCAAGACAAGGAATCTTTGATGGAGATTGGGCAAACACTCACGAAATGCATCAATCTAGACCCATTGTGAACAACACCTGTAGTACAATCGGATTGTCAGTCATGCCACGTCCGCTATACGGAAGTCGATGAGTGGTCATACCCAAGTCGTTGAGATCACCGATGTGCACCTTGGTAATGATGGCTGGCTGTAGGGTGGGAAATCCAGATGGAGTCTGAGCCATGTTGGATGAAGGGCGTCGCAAGCTTGTAGGAAACAATGGTGAACACTTGTCGGTACGTTCTAGGCAGAACTAGTAGTCGAGGATAGGATTGCCGCACGTTTCTTCTGTGTAGATGGGCTTACTCGATTCTGCGCCTTTTAACTACCGGAGCTGCATTGATACCGTAATTGCCTTGGGCTTCGTTCGGGCGGTCTCCCCGAAGTACGGATGACTTTCTACAATAAACAACTGCACGAAGAATGGACATGGGATTGCACTAGTACAATGGATTCTATACTTTTGGTTTGGTCCGTTTCGGAATTGGCAATGTGTACTCGCTATTTAGACCACATTGTAGATGTTATCGCTGTTCTTACTATAATGAAACTTGACTACAACCCATCCATATAATCTAAGCATGCCCCCGTTTCATACTTGCCATGTGTACAATTCCCGCCGAGACTTTATCACGGAATAGGCAGTTACTGCGTTATCAAAGCAGGGGAGAAAATGCCAAAGTACACGCCAGCGGCAACAAGGGTCAGGCCCATGCTCAACAACGCCACATGCCGGAGCGGACCTCCGGACCGTCCAGGCTTCCCCTTCCCCTCACTCCATTCCAGCAGGCCACGCGGGAAGTCATCTACGGCAACGTAGTTGAGTCGCGGCGCGGCACGGACGAAGTAGCCCACGACCTGGGCCAAGGCGCGGTCCGGCAGCGCGGGCAGGATCCATTCCGCGAGCCACCGGTTGAGCGGCGAGTCCCAGGCTTGGACACGGGTGATGATGCGCGAGAGCTGCACAATATTCTCGACTCGGGCCCGATGTTCGGCCTGGTAAGCCTGGAAGCAGAGCTGGAGGGCGGCCTGCGTCGGCTTCTTTGCGCCCTGCTGTTGATGCTTGCCCACCGCCTCATCCAGCGTCTGCACCAAGTGGTTGCAGAGCACGGCCACGGACTCAATGGCCGTGTTGCCGCCCAGACCAATGTTGGGCGTCATCTTGTGAGCAGCATCGCCGGCCAGAACCACACGGCCCCAGGACCAGTTCTGCAGGACGCCTTCCTGGATGGGGATCAGCACGCCACGGTCGCGCCGTTGCCAGAGCTGGCCAAAGGCGACCGAGTCCGAGACGGGGTGGTCGGCGAGGCTCTGCGCCAGCTCCTCGGCTTCGTCATCGGTGTAGCTGATGCGCTGGGGCCACGTAATGGGCTCTTTGAGCTTGACAAAGACGAACCAGAACGCGCGGTCCGGCTGGGTCAATGTGAGAAACGAGAAGCGCTGATCCGAGGTGGATGTCATGTCGCGCTCGCCCAGCCCGGCCTCGGGAGGTCCGGTGCCTACAAGGCACTTCCAGTGTGTCTGGATACGCCGCTTTTCCTCATCTGTAATGATGCCGGGCGAGGCGGCGTTGGCGTGATCCCACATTGCCTTCCTAACTCGGCTGTACACGCCGTCGCAGCCCAGAACCATGTCGCCCTTCTCAACGGTTCCGTCACCAAGCACTACCTCGACGCCATTGGCGGTTTGAGATACCGTCTTGACCTCGGTATTCGTATGGATTGGCGCTTTGTCCGGGAGGCAGTCGTACAAGAGACGTAGCAGCCGGCGGCGCTCAAGCAGCAAGATGTCGTGGCCGTGATTGTGCTTGACGTGGCCGAAGAAGCCGTTGTCTGATTGCGCTCGGCCGTCTGGCCCACGGGAATAGTAACGCGAGCATGGCTTGCAGGCTGCCTTGACTGCCTCTAGGCAGCCGATCTGATGGAGTATGCGGGCACCGTGTGGATAGACGGCGAAGCTGGCGCCTTCTGGAGGATCGACTTCGGAGCGCCGCTCTAGCACTACGTGGTCAATGCCGGCTTTTTGAAGACAGTGTGATGCTGTGAGGCCTGCTACGCCAGCGCCTACGATGATGACGCGAAAGTTGCCGGCAGCCAGGGAGGCCCCAGACGGGATGGGAGCATCATTCGAGGACATGTTGGATTATCGGCTTGTGGCAGCGCACCTTGGATTGGTTGCTTCTAATTAGAGTCCTCTTTATAAATCCACACGTTGTCCCTGCCAGCCATGATGGAGAGCTGCTCCGTGAGCCTTCGTAGAGTGGCATACCCATCGAGTCTTTTTCCTCTCGCTCAATGGCTCCGGAAACACTTGGAATCAAACTACGAAGATAATCATGCTTCGGGCCGGAGACTAACCCTCAGAGAAATCTACGTTGGCTTGCTCCCATGTAACCCGGGCGATGGTTCAGACTCTCCCATGACCTCGGCCCCAAATATCTAACTTTGACGCTTGGCTAACTAGGCTAGAGGGCAAAAAGAAGCCCGCCGTTGCGCTATCTGCGGTACGGGCGGTTCGGGCCGCTTGCTGGAGCGGGTTGCTACTTAGGTATGCACGATATTCAGCCACTCGGACCATAATCCATATGATCCATATCCCACAACGTCAACACACAGCGGCGCTGCAAGTGTAACGAGGCCAAGGCTGTGCGCACAGAAACGGCAGAGACCACATAGTTGGGAGTGCTGACTTGGCATATATAGTCGTGACAAGAAGGTATCGTCCATAGGAATGCGGCGTTACAAGTACGAATATTGGCAACGGGCAAAAACACCACGCTCTCTCTCTCCACAATGGAAACGCCCTCGCTTAAAGACAAGGTTGTAGTCCTGACGGGGGCTGCCTCGGGAATCGGTCGCGCTACTGCTCTCCTCTTGGCTAGACAGGGAGCCCTGCTATCGCTGGCCGACGCGCAAGGACCGGCCCTGGAGGAGCTGGGTTTGGAGCTAGAGCGTCTGCAGCAGCAGGTGTTCCAACACGATGCGCCAAAGAAGCCGCTCACAACCGTGCTTGATGTACGCTCGCAGCCGGCATGCACCGACTGGATCGAGAGGACCGTTGCCTACTTTGACGGCCGCCTAGTCTCAGCTGCCGCGAACCTTGCTGGAGTCATCAGTCCCAGCATCAGCTTGGAGCGGGGCACCATTCGCAATGTCTCCGACAGCGAGTTCGACTGGGTCATGGACGTCAATGTCAAGGGCACGCTTAACTGCCTCCGAGCACAGCTGCCGTGCATGGTCGTCGGAAAGGATGGCCGCGGGGGTGGCGCCATCGTCAACGCGGCAAGCATCGCTGGCATCGTGGGGGTCGAGCGGAACAGTCCGTACGTTGCTGCAAAGCACGCCATCGTCGGCCTCACTCGAACCCTGGCCAAGGAGGAAGGCTGCAACGCCATCCGTGCGAATGCCATTGCGCCGTGAGTCAATTTCCCTCCTTGATCTAGTGTACATGCACGGATTGTCATTGCAGGATCCTGTCCTCCTGTGCCTCGTGCTTCTGCGCTATGGGATACCCATCCGCCCAAACTTCAAACGACTCGCTTACTGACATGCTTCACAGGGGTATCGTTGCTACGCCAATGATAAGGCACATCGAGTCCATCGCCGGCACCACGGAATTGTTCGGCAAGGGTGATCCGGGTGCCTTGGCACGCAAGGGCGATGCCAAAGAGGTTGCTCGTCTTGTCGCGTTCCTCCTTGGCCCCGAAAGCAGCTTCATTAATGGAACAGTTATTCCCGTAGACGGAGGATGGATGTGTTAGTGCTATCAGCGATCAGAAAGTTCCCTACAGCTACCCTTGTATCAAGAGAACCAACGGTGTCACTCCTATACGTTTCTACGGCTATGGCCTAGCTACATTAATCCACGCTCTTGCTTGTAGCTGTAGGTGCTTGGCTTCTTTAAGCTTATCAATCCCTTCAATTCCTTCCTACAAGTAACGTGTGGCCTTCACCGCCAGGTGCCGCTCGAGCACCGTAAGTATTGTGAAATTTAATGAATATCTGGTTTCCAAACTCAATTGGAGCACTATTTCAGATGAAAGCTATCAGGGCACAGACACCTACATTCCATATATGTGTCGAAGGATTCTTACAGGGATGCAGCTGTAGCTGTGTTACAAGGCAGTTCATACAGCTAGACATGGGTAGTTGGAGGTGAGGAGCGGCTGACTCGCAGGGTCACCCTACCAAGAGCTTATGAAGTGCTGACCAACTCATTCTCTTTTTCAATGCAGAAAAATAAGGCTGTTTCAATATTTTATTGTATACCTCATTTGGTTCTATAGCGCACTTCTTGACTAATTGGCTTGGCTGCTGGTAGCATAGCCAGAGTCGTAGAATCGTATAGGGTTAAAATCGCTTGTCCCCCTCATACAGAGCTGGCTGAGGGATGTTATCGTAATGCTACAGGGATTATGGTGCATTATACGCCGCTTTTTTCTGACCGTGGGACAGGCCGGTTAGGTAGTATCCGTATTCGTTATCCGAAATGGGTTAGGATCCGGCTACCTTTCACTATCATCGGTCTTGCCCGGGAGGAAATGCTCGCACTCTAGAACACTGTAGGGATACAAGGGTTTCTCAGCAGGTATTGATTTGTTGATAATCACGTTTGCCTAGCTTTGTTCTCATTGGGCGTAACCCTACAAATTCAGGACATAAGAAGAAGCTGGGTCGCTCACTCTTGTGAGCATAGACTTGACTTGGCCCCAAGCATAACTCTTTCTTCACCCGCTACTACCCCAGGCTAGCTGCTAGATGATCCTGACGGCAGTGGGTACGTCTGTCTTAGCACTGAGCTCGGCATTGGCATTCCTTTTTGAGAGACCAAACCACTGATAAGCTCGACTGCCAGTACGACGTTCTCGTCCATTACGCACAGGAGACAACGCAACATTTCGACGCAATGTATCAGACCCACGCACAGAGACATACAGCATGCAAGGTGTGTCGTGATAAGAAAGTCCGGTGCGATGGAGAACAGCCATCCTGTAGCAAGTGCCTCCGTAGCGGCGAGCAGTGCATTTACGTTCCAATTCCTACTCCCACCCGGGCCACACTGGCCAACATGGTCAAGGATCTGCAAGAACGCCTTGGTAAACGAAGCCTGACATTGAACCGGACTTTCCATTACTTCGAATCAGCTGACCAAGGAGCCAATTCCCAGAGCGAGCAGAAACACGGCTTCCCCCAGCACAGTCACAGCAGCAGCACAATAGCCCGCCATCAACAACCCTCCCGACAAGCCTGCCCAATTACGAAACAAATGCGTACGACATGACTGCGTCGTCGCCTAGACCGCTCACTGCCGTCTCGACAGGGGTATCATTACAACAGCCGCAGCCGATGGGGCTGGCGCGCTCGCCCCCAACGTCCATTGACTTGGATCCCTCTTCCTACGACAAGTATGATAACCCGGGCTTTCAGATGCTGCTGTATGGACTGCAGCATGCCTCAGAGAGTGGGATGGATGTGGAGAATATGGAGCAGGGATCACGTTCTGGGCTGGGTAGCAACAACCAAGTCCCTGGGATAAGTGAGCTTCGATCCATGGCCCTGGGCCTTGGTAGCGGACCCATGAGCGGCAGATCCTCCGCACCTGGTATTGTTGCGGGTCCGCCCTCTGCCCTTCCGGCCGTCACGGAGCTTGTGTTGAGCATATCTGCCACCCAGGCTGAGATGTCGGGCCATCTGGGCGCCGTCGCCGAGTATCTTGCCTGGGTCACTATGTTGCCAGATACGGGTCGGCGGTCAGTCGAAGTGCTCCGGATATTGGAAGCGCGTCTGCAGGAGATGAGGCAAGTTACTGACGCCAAGATGAGCCAGTCCTACCGGCGTCTGTGCTCCTCACTTGAAAAGGTTAATGGTTGGCATACCCCAATAACCAAGTTAGAAACGACGATGCACGAGACCAAGTTGCAGACAAAAGCGTTTTTTGATGAAGACTATAACATATACCTGCCTTTATCGCAGCAGCAAGAATACAAGAGTTGGCAATTGGAGTAAGGCGGATGGTCAGACGGTGGAATGGAGTACAAGTAGACTCACGTTGTAAACTCAGGAATAACAAACTTTTAAAGCTGGAGCTGATGAGCGCCTATGAGAAGAAACATAAATACAAGCCTGGAGATGGATGTTTCATGCTTGAAAGTGGGCAATTCTTCCCCAAGAGCCTAGACAGAACTTCACACAATAAATGACTGGATTGAATACCAACAACGTGACAGCAACTGACTCCCGAATAACTCGTTGCACATGGTCCTCCTCAGTGGCCTATACTAGCAGTGCCGTGCAATATTTGCCATCTCGCTGATAAGTAAAATCACTCTATGACTTGATCCTGGCTAGGTACTCGTCGACAAAACCAGCAAAGTCGTCTGGGCGATAGGGGCTCACCAGCTCGGACAGTGGGTTAGACTTGCGGCGGCTCTTGAGCTCCAAGTCCTTGAACAGGCTGTCGATATACTATGCGGGCTCATTATTAGCAATGGCATAGCAGAAACAGATCCGACAGAAGTCAGAGACTGGGGGAGATTGTGGTGGATACCTACCGGAAGAAAGTCGTAGAGTGAATATGGGAACTTCTGGCCCTGGCCGAGGTAACGCTTGCGCGTCCAGGCGTTCCACAACGACACCTCTCTCGCCATGGTTTCTGTGTCGGGAAGATCTATTGTGCCCTCGAGATACTGAATTGCCCAAAGTGATTGAACCTCGGACACGAGCGGTGTTTGGACAGTGTGTATTTGGCCCAGAATCGCCAGCGATCTGTCGCTGCGCTCGGCCATGCTCAATGGCACTACGCGCCTGTAAAGCCGCCACTTCCTCTGCTGCGATGGAGACAAGCGCTTCTGAAAGGCCAATACGGGGGGGTTGGCCAGGAATGGCAGCTTGTGGTTGACCTCTTTGTCGGCCATGGCGTCGTAGCGGTTCCAGTCAACCACGTCTTCGTCACTGGCCAAGGACAGGTGTGGGAGCCCAATCTTGGCCTTGTGCTTCTGGTCGAACATGGCAAAATGATCGCCCCAGCCAGTGCACATGATGATGTAGTCGGTATCCATGGTCTTGCCCGACTTGAAAAGGACTGTCTTATCTTTACTCTCGGAGACTTCGTCGCGGATGACCGAGAGGCGGTCGCTGTGGAGTGTCGGCCAGAAGTCTGGTAATGTCACAACACCCAGCCCAGAATGAGCCCAAAATACCCTGCGTGCGCAAAGGTTAGTGTCAGGAACATGGAATCAAGTCGGTTTGTTTGAAATGATGAATTGATGATTGTTCGCGCGAGTTGGGCGTCCAAGCTGCAGGGACAGACAGACTACATACCCCTGTCTGTCAATCTCAGGTTTGAGCATCTTGACGTGGTCACCAGCACTGTAGTCGGCGTGTCTCTTGCTCGCAAGATCTAGGAAGTCCCAGAACCGTCCGATGCACCAGCGCCCTATCTTTGTTCGCTGGAACAGCCATGATATGGGTCCCTCGGCGTTGAGAATTGAAGGGCTGAGGAACGTCATGAGCCGCGTGGACGCAAAGGCGATGGAGTTGACCGCGTTGAGAATCTTGAATGGGAGAATAGCCAGGGGCCCTGCTCCCTCGGTACGGATCACCCAGGTCACCTCCTTGCCCATCTTGAGAAGCAGGTACACGGCATCGTAAGCCGACTTGGCGGCGCCAACGACAACGACTGACTTGACCGACGCGTCCTCAATGGCGGAAAAGGACGTCCCGAGATCCCGCGAGTGGACTCTGGGAATTGGGTCGCCAGATTGGTGAAACTCGGGCATCGATGGGATAGAAGTGACTCCGGTTGCTACCATAAGCTTCTTGGCTTCCACAATGTCATCCGAATCTTTAAACTTTAGAAGCCACCCATCCGTCGTTTGCGTAGCATCTGCCACAAACGTGTTGAATCTGATACGGCGAAGCAGGTCGTGCTTCTTGGCGTAGGCCTGTAGGTATTCATGTATCATATCTCCAGTCACTCTTGGATCGTTCTTGTCGCCGCCATAAGGATCCATTGGAGTGTCGGAGTAGTTGAATAGCTGCGGCTTGCGTCAGACTCGGAAACCCTCAGAATCGGAAAAGGTAATTCAGGTGGACGAACCCCTAGCTTGACTTGAGCTACCAGGTTGGGATACAGCCTGTCCTTGCTCCAAACACCTCCAACAGTGTTTTCGGAATCGATAATAAGCACATTGACGTCGGGTCGAAGGCGGAGGTAGGTCCTGGCTGCAACAAGACCATACCATCCTTTGGAAGCTATCAGTATACAGACGCCGACTCCGCCACATAGGTGAAATATATTGCTTACCTGCGCCAATGATTGCCACATCAACATTCTGAGTGGACGTATCCATCATGGTTGATGATTTCCAGGTAATATACAACGAAATCTAGCAGTGTCAGTTTGGTTTTGTAGGCCACGAGACTCAAGCAGCCACCTGGAGGTCAAAAAGATGCTGACGAAACAACCCAAATAGCTGTTTCGCCAATAGGTACAGACGTTGTATATGAGGCAAGCTCCACGTATATCTAGCTCTTCCAGGGAGAGGTTTCGAATACACAATGGAGTTCCTAACCCATTCTCGGACCGGCCTCCCGAGCCCAGTCTCGGGCCAACTGATACAACAGCGCTACCTATCATAGGCAGACGACGTACGATTCCTCCTGCAAGCACTCCTCTCGGCGACCATTCAAATATTCCAAGGGTGACTGTTGTAATGGGTACTACGTAGTTTTCCAGTTTCTTCCTGCGATAAAAGGCAGCGAATGCACGTCGCAGGTCCAAGGTTTAAGTGCGCACTCCAATCTCAACGTGCTATTTTCTACCATAGAATTGGTATATGCATCCGTGTAATTCTGCATGTGACAAGCCTTCCCACTAGTTTGCTGTATCGAATGGAATCCTTGAGCAGATATGGCGCCACCAGTATGTTCTCCATATTAATGCCACACCCTTCCTGCATCATCTACCGGGTAGGCTAGCACTATACCGAGAAACGACGGCGACTATGTGCGACTGCTGCTAACGGGTTTCCTTGTGTAAAGTATCGAGTATCCGTGGCCAATCAAGCGCTAGGCCCTTCGGTGAGAGCGTGCTCCCGGTACCACAACGCAGTAGAGACTGTTGCTCCCGGTCCGATAGTGATTGCCCCGAAGAAAAGAAGAAGAAAAGACGTGCGGGCTGAGACGGGCTTGGGCTGGCCGCCTCGGACGGTAAGGAGACAATGAACCCAGGATAGGCTCGATAAGGATATAATGATCAAGTCATACTGTAAGAAGAGCCACGGTCCGTATACGAACACATCGTCGCCGACTCCGGAGGGCCCGGTAAACAGGAACGGCACATACATACGCACGAACCCAACAATGGCTCTATCGTTGCTCGCAATGATACGACCCATGACATACAAGTGGCCAAGCCCGGACGTAAAGGCCGCAAGCAGATATGAGAATCGTACCCAGTTGTACGCATCTGTGGTGTGGCGGCTCCGCCCGGGCCGAGCCGCCGCGATGACTCTCGTTACGACGGCCTGGAACCCGGAAACCCAGAGCGGGTCAGGCTGCCATAGACCCAAGATCAACTGGTGGGCCGCATCTGTGCGGCTATCTGCGCCGAGCCAGGTCGTACCCATGCCTATCACGGCGGGGAAAATGGCACCAAGATAGAAGCTCCAAGGGATGGCAGCGGCTTGCTCCGCGTTGCGCACTCGGACGACACCTCCGGATGTGGCCCAGGGCAAATGAGCCGCGTAGAAGAGAGGGAGCGCAACGGCCCCGCCCAGGCATTGCCACAATATGCCAAAGACAACAGGTCTTGATGGGGCAGATCAGCGACTTATCCTTGGAGCTTTGGGGGCGAGAGAAGGGTAGAAAAGTCAAGAGGATCGGGCACACACCTTGATACCCAGTATGGCTTATTTCCTGGGCGAGCAGCTTCGACGTAGAGCCACACGAATGCGGACTGTAGGGTGGAGTAGGCATCGACTAGAAACAGCTGGTAGCCCTCATCATGGCTGTTGGTCCCGTAGAAGAAGAAGGCGACCAGGAGGGCAATGACGAGATCCAACGGTGGGATTCCCAAGTAGCATCTTCTCAAGGGGATGCCATTACCAAGCTCGCCACGCCACACTGCCAGTAACAGCGCTTTGACAGTGCCGTTTGCCAGAGACACGCCCCATAAGGACAATACACCAGCAACAGCAAGGAGCTTAAAGTAGACAGTCATACCGCGTGATCCCATTGCGGCAGTGTGAAAGGCTGTAAAATTGTGGAAATCTATTCCGATAGCTGTTGAGCAGGAATATGTCGGTGGATCTTGTTGAGTCTAATTGTTATAGACTGGCTGAACTGAAGAGTGTTTCAATACATGAGAAAGTAGTAGGCCTACTCCTTGATAGGTTTCTGCCTCAAGTAGTACTACTGAATACAACTAGCCCCTCGTCAAATGGCCTAAACATGACAGCCTGAGAAACTGATTTCAGGCAGAGTGATAGAAGCAGGGGCTCGACGTTGTCTCGGAGTCTCTAGCTCCTCGGCACACTTTTACTACACTCGCGCATCAGGACTTCCCCTCGGGCAAACTGGCCGCTGATATAATCGTCGCGGATTCGAGTCTAGGTTGGAGCTGTCTGCCTACTCGGACCAAAATGTCCAGCAGGGGCCAAAAAGTCCTCACGGAGCCAGATGTCCGGGCTGCGAAAGCACATCACTACTCTCTTTTCGGGACATCGGCGTACCCTCGGCATACCCTCGGCTTGACAGAGCGGACGAAACAGTGTTACACATGGAGAGTAATATTCAGCTTTTGGGAACTGACGATGAAATGATAAAGAGAGTGGCAAGGAATCATGTATCTAGAACCTATGCCTCTTTGTCCCACGAAAAGAGAGTATCAAGAAAGATAAAGTCACATTCAAAACACATACTCCATTTCCAACCGGTATCAGAAGATGTCGCCAAGAGCAGTCCCTGTTGAGACTCCTGATGGGGGCACACTCGAGCCTATCGCCATATGTGGCATGGGTACGTCTTATGACTCCTGGTTCGTGGTAGCTATTAGCCGATCTCGCAACTGATACGAACCGCTTTTTCTACAGCTTGTCGCCTGCCCGGTGGCGTCAACTCTGAGTCGTCATTCTGGCAGATGCTAGTCGAGAAGCGAACTGGACAAACACCCAAAGTGCCAGCGTCCCGGTTCAACATTGACGCGCACCTTCATGAGAACCTCGACCGCCCCGGCTCCTTCAATGTCCCTGGCGGTTACTTCCTCGATGGCAGCCCCGAAGATTTTGACCCGACATTCTTCAATATCACGCCGGTGGAGGCGCAGTGGCTCGATCCACAGCAGAGAAAGATGCTTGAGGTGAGCTTTGAATGCTTGACCTCTGCAGGCCTTACCTTGGACGCCGTCGCCGGGTCTGATACGGCTGTCTTTGTCGGTTCTTTTACCTCCGACTACCGTGAGTATTCCTTCTTACGCCGATTCACGACGACGAGCAAAGAATACATACGCTGACCATTAGCATAAACCTGACAGAACAAATGTCGACCAGGGAACCTGACTTCCGTCACAATTACGCGGCAACTGGTGTCGATACCGGCATCATTAGCAATCGCATAGGAAACACGTTCAATCTGAGCGGCCCAAGGTGAGCGGGAAACGAAACCAAGAGGGAGAAAGAGCACCGCTCTCCAAATGCATCATCCCACGCCGCCCCATGTCCGTCGACTAATCAGCCTGACCAAAGCTTCACGATCAACACAGCGTGCTCGTCATCTGTGTATGCCATCCACAATGCTTGCCACGCTCTCCGAGCACAGGACTGCGGTGCTGCCATCGTGGGAGGTGTCAACTTGATCATGACTGTCGACCAGCACATGAATACAGCCAAACTAGGCATTCTGTCGCCCACTTCCACATGCCACACCTTTGACGCGTCTGCAGACGGCTATGGCCGTGCCGAGGCTGCTGGTGCCGTTTATCTGAAGCGCCTCTCGGACGCAATTCGGTGCGGTGACCCCATCAGAGGTGTGATTCGCGCGACCGCGGTCAACACGTAGGTGCTCTTCTAGTTCATACCCTCCGTCGCCTCATACAGATGGGGTGTTTTCTGTCATGATGCTCCCTGCATGTCTTAGCTGACATACCGCCTTATAGCAATGGAAAGGTTGCTGGTATGGGAATCACGCATCCCAGTGTCAAGGGCCAAGAGCGAGTTGTGCGACTGGCGTACGAGAAGGCTCGTCTGGACCCGAATCTGACTGCCTACGCCGAGCTGCACGGAACCGGCACGCCGGTCGGAGATCCGATCGAGGTGCGAGCTATATCAAATGCACTGAACGATACGCGATCGACAAAAAAGCCCCTACTTATCGGAGCAGTATGTAACCCTGGTCTACGATTGCACTCTCCTTTGCCCGTCTTACCTCTTGCTTGATACAAGATATGGCTGATCTGACGACAATAACTAGTTGAAACCTAATATCGGCCACAGCGAGGCTGCCAGCGGTATTTTTGCCGTCATGAAAGCAGCTTTGATGACCGAGTCAGCTGTCATCCCTGGCGTCGCCCTGCTTAACAAGCTCAACCCAGCCAGTAGGTACCCGCGCAGGCTTGTTATCCAGGCCAAGCAAATCCATATTCTGTCCATACTGACTCTGAAAGTTCTCGAGGACGAATGGAACGTCAAGGTTAACAAGGACACATCGTCGTGGCCGAGCAAGTTCCCCGTCCGTCGAGCTAGTGTCTCTTCGTTTGGCTATGGCGGCACCAATGGCCATGTGGTTGTCGAGGCTGTCGAGTCCTTGTATCCTTGGGTTAGTATTACCAGCTGGCTGATGGGGAGCAACTCAAAACTAACAGATGGCCTTGCGCTATGTTCAATAACAGTACCGACACGCCAAACCAAAGAGCGACGCACATCATAACCACTCTACCGATAGACCGGTGCTTGTATGCTTGTCCGCACATGACAAGCCAACGCTAGGAAGGGTTGTCAAGGACATTGCTCGAGTTGCTCCGGACTACTATGCAATTGATCTGGCCCACACGCTCAACCTTCATCGTACCGCCTTTACGCAAAGGGCCTTTACTGTCTTGCGTGAAGGCCACGAAGCTACTGCATTCGATGCTAGTGTTCTGCGAACTGGCTCCGCCACCTCTAAGAAGATTCCGGCGTTGGCTTTCCTCTTTACCGGTCAAGGAGTATGTTTATGTTCCTAACTTCTCCAACATGGGTTATTTGCTAATCTTGGATAGGCACAATGGATTGGCATGGGTCAAGTCGCCATGTCGGAATTCCCCCTTTTCGCAGACGCCATTTACAGCCTGGATCGCGTTCTCGCCAATATCACGCCTGTGCCGTCGTTCAGCTTGGCCGACTTGCTCGTTGGAGACCAGACTGATGCTACCAACCGCATCAACGAGCCCGTGGTGATACAGCCGTTGTGCACAGCCATCCAGATCGCCCTCGTGGATTTGTTCTCGCAATGGGGTATTGAGCCGCTCGTGAGCGTTGGCCATTCTTCGGGAGAAATAGCAGCCGCCTACGCCGCAGGTCTCATTAGCGCACCCGAGGCTATGACTGCCGCCTATTGCCGTGGTGTGGCTGTTCAGTCGCATTCTGGCACAGGCTCAATGTTGGCTGTTGGCCTGGGCGCAGAAGAAGTTGGCCCCATGCTCCCAGCCGACCTCTCCGAGGTTTGCATTGCCTGCGAGAATTCACCCGCGAGTGTGACCCTCAGTGGCCGGAGTGAAGCAATTGCCGAGTTGGGCGAATCTCTTTCTGCCAAAGGCATCTTCGCCCGCGAGCTCAAGACTGGCCGAGCTTACCACTCACCCCACATGGCTGACGTTGCCGTCGCCTATTCTTCTCTTCTTTCATCCTCTTTGCAGTTGCTAACCGAAGAAGACCATCAATGGTGCCGCAGCCGATCCGGGATGATTTCATCCGTGACGGGCGAGCGCGTTACTGGCGACACCCTGCCGGAGGACTACTTTAGTATGAATCTGCGCCAGAAGGTGCGATTTGACGAAGCTGTGCAAAAGATTGGCACCGACGAAGCCTTTGGCAGTGTAAGCCTTGTATTGGAAGTTGGGCCACACTCGGCCCTCGCCGGACCATTCAAGCAGATTTGCAAAGCCGCCAAGTTTGATCGGTTCACATATGTGCCGTCCATGGCCAGAGACAAGAACGACGCCGACCAACTGCTCTCGGTTGCCGGTTCTTTGTTCCTCGCCAACTACCCCGTTCACTTGGAAGAGGTTAATGCGGCCGCGTACGACGAGCGAGAGAAGTCGGCGTTCCGTAAGCCCAGGACACAGTACCTCTTAGTGGACCTGCCTCCCTACCCGTGGAACTATGAAAGGTCGCATTGGGTCGAGCCTCGAGCAAGTGCCGAGCAGCGTAACAGAGCATACCCTCGTCACGACCTTCTTGGGAGCCGCGTGTCGGGTCTCTCATCCGGAAACCGAGCATGGCGCAACGTGCTACGCGTCAGAGACGTGCCGTGGCTTCGCGATCATAGTCTCGGTGACAGTGCCATCTTCCCGGCGGCTGGGTACCTCGCTATGGCTATTGAGGCAGTACGCCAGGTCCATGAAAAAGAGGAGGGACACCTGAGTCAGCCTCTTCGCGGTGTCACGCTCCGCAACGTCGATATTAAGACGACACTCAATATTCCCGATAGCGAAGATGAAGGCATCGAGACTCTGCTGACGCTCCAGCCGGCGGAGATTCCTGGATGGTACTCATTTACTATCGAATCGTGCTCGGACAAGGACAAGTGGACAGTCCACTGCGAGGGTCGCGTGCGTAAAGACACTGATTCCACAAACGTCAACTTATCTGCCCGCCAAGCCAGGATTCCAGTCAACGAGAAAGCCCTCAGCAAGCAAGTGCCCGGGAAGCGCTGGTACGATGCCTTTGAGCGCGTCGGATTCCACTATGGCCGTTCTTTTCAGCAGATGCAGTATGCACGCACCGACCGCCACTTGAACCAGGCCGCCGGTGATGTTACTGTGCGTGAGACGTCGGGTCTTATTGAAGGAGAATCGCGTGCTTTCATTCACCCGTCCACTATCGACGCCTGCTTGCACCTCGTCATCATCTCGATCCATGCCGGTAAGCACAAGGAGATGCCGTGGGGCGTCGTGCCTACACGTATCGAAGAGGTGATCATGGCTATCCCGGATCGCAGCGAAATTGGCACGACCACCGGTCATGCTATTGCCTGGTCTGATGCTTTGGATGGTCGTCACTTCAACACCAACGTCCAGCTGATGGGCAAGAGCAATGAGACACTCCTGGACATTAAGAATCTTACCTGTGTCGCGTATGAGGCTGCGGTGCCAGTATCGGCGGGCGGGGCCGTGCCCTCGGCGCCTTTCTCGACTTCCATCTGGAAACCTGATTTATCTAGGCTTACTACAAGCGAGATTGCCGGGCTGTTGTCCAGCCACGAGTCAGGAGACACGCTTGGCGAGCTGGTTAAGCTGGCCAGTCACCGCCAGCCTGTTACCAGTGTCTTGATCCTTGGGTCACCGACAGCTGGAATCGTTGACACAACATTGACTCAGCTCCCCAGCTCCACAACAGTCAAGGTCGGCCATGTGGGAGACGTGGCACCTACGCTGTCTGAGAAAGCAAATGATCGCGTCACCCTGCACTCACTTAAATCTGATCCCGCGGCGTGGGATTCCGAGTTCGAGAAGGAGACTTTCGATATACTAATCGTTGACAATTCCGACGCGAAGTCTTTGCTTTCTGCCGTCCGTGAGGGGGGTTGGATTTTTGGGTCTGTTTCGCAGGATTCGCCAACCCCTGATTTGGCCATTGTCGCAGGAACCTACTATGTACTGCAGAAGACAGATACCACATTCCAGACAGACGGCCATGCCGAGCTACCTGTTACCTTGCTCTCTTTCGAAAACGCCAATAGCAGCGCCCAGGAGCTGAGGAGAGCGATCGAGACTACAGGAAGAAGCATCACGCAGACAACCTTGGATGAATACACCGGCGATTCAGAGTCATATGTCGTCGTTGACGATACCCACGGCCAATTATTTTGGTCTTTGGATGACATCTCCTTCAATGCCCTGAAGAAACTATTTGCCGCGGCTGTCCCCGTCTTGTGGCTCACCAAGGGCGTACAACAGGGCCGCTCCATGGTGGGCGGTATGGCTGGTGGCTTCCTACGTGCCTTGTGCTCCGAAATGGCTGCGTCGCGTATCACCCTTCTCGACTATAGCGTGGATGAGACGCCCGAGGCCGTCGGTCGTGCTGTCTTGGAGCTCGTGGAGCAGACTGGCACAAGGGATTCGGGCCGCGATACTGAGTTTTGGCTTGACAATGGTATACTTCACGTCTCGCGTCTTTTCTCGAATGAAAGCTTGAACCACGAGCTCGACGAAAGCGCCAGACTTGCCGACTCGAGATCGTGCCCCCTAGCCGACGGTGAGCCAATGAAGGTCCGCATAATTGACGGCCACGTCAGCCTGGAACCCGTCAAGCAAGAGACCGCGCTGGCACCGAATGAGGTCGAGATTCAGGTCTCGACGTCGCAGAAACCGTCAGCGAACCCGAGAGGAGTGCTCGTGGTAGGCATCATACACAAAGCGGGTGACGCTGTCGCTTCGGCCATCGTTGGGAAGCGCGCAGTTGGATTCATCTCCCAGACTCTGATAACTCTCGCCCGCACTACCGTATTCGCAACCCTCGAGCTTGATGACGAGTTGCGTTCAATTAGCGAGGAAGCCCTTCTCGAGACATTGGCCAGTCTTTCAAAGATTGTAGACCTGACACTCAACAAAACACAGCTACAATCCGGTGATGTGCTTCTGGCGATGCCCGGCCCTCGCGCTACCATGGAAGTTCTCTGCCGACTCGCCAATGCACGGGGATGGGAACTAGCCATTGCGGCTCGCTCATCCAAGGAGAAGAAACACTTCGAATCACTACCGGCCTTTGACGGCATAATCTTGCTTCCGGTTGACGATATTGAAGCCCTCGCCAGATACCTGGAAGCCAAAGCCAGACCAGACCACACAGTGGCCGTCTTGGCCCACGACTTTACGGATATAAGCCGCGAGGTCTGGAGGCGTATCCCTGCTTCAGAGAGGTTTTTGCTGTTGAACAATGAGTCTCAACCCCTGATCCCAGATGCGACGCCATTCACCAGAGGCGCCTGCTTTGTGACAACCCCGACCAACTCAGCGCCCTCGGCAACTCTCCTGTCGCGCTGCATACTCGAGATTCAGCAGTATCCAAGGCTTGTCTCCCAGGACGTGGAGCACAGCGATGCTGGGAAAGGTAGCAGCGACGTAGACGCCGTCCCACAGTTCATCCAGCTGTCCCCTGGAAAAACATTCAAGGTATGTCACTCTGCGGTGAAGTCATATTTCGTTGATGTCGTGTTTCCATTTCACGATACAATCCCCGGTCAAGACTAACCTCTGATCTCTCCGAGCAAATAGACGATTGCGCCTGAAACCTGCTACCGTCTCTCTGACAATGCAACATACCTCCTTGTAGGCTGCTTGGGAGGTCTGGGGCGCAGTCTCACGAAGCGGATGATGGAGCTGGGGGCGCGCAACTTTGCCTTTGTCTCGAGATCTGGAGCCGACAAGCCTCAAGCCGCCATGGTTGTCGATGGGATCAAGAAGGCGGGCGGTCGGGTCGACGTCTTTCGTGCTGATGTATCCGATGAAGCGGCCGCCAAGGACATAATCGGCCAAGTGGTCACCAAACGCCCCCTTCGTGGTGTTGTTCACGCAGCAATGGTTCTCAAGGTGAGCGCGTCAGCCCCCAATATTGCGTGACACAGCAAGAGGAGTGTTTCGCTGACGATTTGCGCTTTGCTACAGGACGGCATGTTTGAGCAGATGGATTACAAGTCATTCGAGGCGGCAATTGCACCCAAGGCCCGTGGCGCCGTGGCGCTGCACAACGCACTGCAGGACGTGCCCGGCCTCAAGCTCGACTTCTTCGTCTTGACAAGCTCCATCTCGTCGCTGCTAGGTAACACTGGCCAGAGCAATTATAGCGCGGCAAACGGCGTGCTCGAATCCCTGAGCCGGTACCGGACGGTTCAGGGCCTACCCACGACCTCGCTGGCGCTGCCTATGGTTTTGGACGTTGGTGTAGTGGCTGAGACAGATGGCCTCGAGGCGTCCCTTATGCGAAAGGGTCTCTATGGCATCGACGAGGAAGAGATGCTGCACGGATTCGAGATCGCCATGGTTCATAGTGACGCCGGTACCGTCTTCATGGGCATGGAGGCTCCCTGCCTCGGGGCCAGCATCGCGTCTGTACCCACAGACAACTTGGACTTGTACTGGTACCGCGACGCCCGCTTCTGCCATGTTCGCGCTGCCATCGAGGCCGCCGGGAGGCAGAGTGAGGGCGCTGGCAGCGGCGGTAAAGAAAGCTTCGTCGAGTCTGTCAAGACCTTGTTCAACAAGGAAGGATACGCCGCCGCCGTCGATGCTATCGCGAGACATGTTGCAAAGCGTGTGTCTATTATCCTGATGATTCCCATTGACGATATCGAGCTGAATGGGCCCTCGATTGCAAGTCACGGCCTGGATAGTATGATTGGCGCCGAAATGAGAACTTGGTTGTTTAAGGAGTTTAGTCTAAACTATCCCTTCCAGCAGTTACTAGCGTCTACTCTAAGCTTTACAAAGTTGGCTACTGTTATTATAGAGACGATAGGTCTCTCTAAAACTATCTCTAACTAGTTATAGGTAGTGAATCTCGAGAGCTTATAGGTACTCGAAATCCTATAAGCTTTAAATCTATTAAATTCTATAGTATAGTATTCTCCCCTACTACTTACACCCTCTATAAAGACTAAATAAGGTTAGGTATACCTTTATATATAAGAGAGTATCCCTACTAGCTATATTTTCTATAGGCTAGGTAGCCTACGGTTTTACTTAATAGGCTACAAGTACGGCGCTAGTAGGATATAGGTTAGCCTATTAGTTATATTTTCTATAGGCTAAGTAGCTAACGGTTTTGCTTAGTAGGCTA